>BQNB010014346.1:37211-75291 GCA_026074375.1 Tanacetum coccineum
CCAACATACACTGAACGTTTCCAAGAGTTAACCCTGATATGTACCAAGTTTGTTGCTAATGAAACTAAGAAGGTTGACAAGTACATCGGTGGACTTCCTGATAACATTTATGGAAATGTGAAGTCTGCCAGACCCAAGACGTTGGATGAGATTATTGAGTTGGCCAACGACTTGACGGATCAGAAAATCCGCACCTATGCGGAAAGGAAAACTGACAACAAAAGGAAGGCTGACGATTCATCCAAAAACAACCATGGCCATCAACAACAACCCTTTAAAAGACAGAATGTCGCCAAGGTCTACAATATGAGGTCGGGTGAAAAGAAGCCATACGGTGGATCTTTGCCCAAGTGCACCAAGTGCCATTCTCATCACAATGGCCCGTGTACTCAGAAATGCCACAAGTGTAACAAAGTAGGGCACTTTGCCCGCGACTGCAGAGGTTCTGGCAACACCAATGTTGCTAATGCTCAGAAGGACAATAGGGCAGTTCCCAAAGGGAATGGTTGTTTTGAATGTGGAGTTCAATGACATTTCAAGAGAGATTGTCCAAAATTGAAGAATAAGGATGGGGGAAATAGGAATGCACAAGGCTGGGTATACGCAGTTGGAAATGCACAGAAGAATAGGAATGCATCGAGGGACCCAGACTCCAATGTCATCACGGGTGCGTTCCTCTTAAACAACCGCTATGCATCTATCTTATTTGACACTAGTGCCGATAGAAGTTTTATATCTACTGCATTTAGTTCCCAGATTGACATCGCCCCAACCCCATTAGAAAATAGTTATGACGTCGAATTAGCTGACAGAAAAATAGTCGGGATAGACACTATTGTATGAGGTTGCACTGTAAATTTCTTAAATCATCCGTTCAACATAGATCTGATACCCATAGAACTGGGTAGTTTTGATGTTATTATCAGCATGGATTGGTTAAGAAGGTGTCACGCCGTGATCGTGTGTGATGAGAAACTTGTTCGAATTCCCTATGGGAATGAAACCTTGATTTTTCGTGGTAACGAAAGTAACAACGGCAGAGAATCTCGGTTGACCATTATCTCATGTTCAAAGGCTCAAGAGTACATTGGCGAAAGGATGTCAGATCTTTTTGGGCATAGATATCCGCCAAGAAGGAGGAAACAAGTCGGAAGGAAGCAACTTAAGAAACGTACGTATCCAATCTACCGATAGTTTATCTAAAGTTTTCCCCTGAGGACGTTGCCGGTGTCTTCCTCCGCTCACGACCAGTGGAATTCCAGATCGAATTGATTCCAGGAGCCGCACCCGTAGCTCGAGCACCATATCGACTGGCTCCATCCGAAATGAAGGAATTGTCAAAACAACTACAAGACCTAGTTCCTCACCATGGGGAGCCCCGGTCTTGTTTGTTAATAAGAAAGATGGGTCATTCAGAATGTACATTGACTACCGGGAGTTAAATAAGCTGACAGTAAAGAATCGTTATCCACTCCCGAGGATCGATGATTTATTCGATCAACTCCAAGGATCCAGCATTTACTCCAAGATAGATTTAAGATCGGGTTATCGATATCACCAGCTTAGAGTATGAGAGCAAGACATTCTAAAGACGACATTCAGAACTCGGTATATTCATTACGAGTTTCAGGTTATGCCATTCAGGCTAACAAACGCACCTGCGGTATTCATGGACCTCATGAACCGAGTGTGCAAGCCCTACTTGGATAAGTTCGTAATCGTCTTCATTGATGACATACTTATCTATTCAAAGGACAAGAAAGAACACGAAGAACACCTTAAGGCAATTTTGGAATTGCTTAAGAAGGAGAAATTGTATGCCAAGTTTTCAAAATGTGAATTTTGGATCCCGAAGGTATAATTTCTCGGTCACGTCATTGATAGCCGAGGCATTCATGTAGATCCGGCCAAGATAGAATCTATCAAAGATTGGGCATCTCCTAAGACACCGACAGAGATCCGCCAATTTTTAGGTCTTGCTGGTTACTATCGAAGGTTCATTGAAGGATTTTCGAAGATTGCTAAATCAATGACGAAGCTTACTCAGAAAGGAATCAAATTTGATTGGGGAGAAAAGGAAGAAAACGCTTTTCAGTTAATAAAGCAGAAGTTGTGCAGTGCGCCAATTCTGGCTTTACCTGAAGGAAGCGAAGACTTTGTGGTCTATTGTGATGCTTCACACAAGGGTTTAGGTGTTGTATTGATGCAGAGAGAGAAGGTGATTGCCTATGCTTCTCGACAACTAAAAATTCATGAGAAGAACTACACCACTCATGATTTAGAACTTGGATCGGTGGTGTTTGCTCTAAAGATATGGAGACATTATCTATATGGAACCAAATGCACCGTGTTCACCGACCATAAAAGTCTACAACACATTCTTGACCAAAAGGAACTTAACATGAGGCATCGTCGTTGGCTAGAATTGCTAAGTGATTACGACTGTGACATTCGTTATCACCTAGGGAAGGCAAACGTAGTGGCCGACGCATTGAGCCGTAAGGAACGGATTGAGCCATTGCGGGTTCGAGCCTTAGTTATGACTATTGGCTTGGATCTTCCCAAACAAATACTAAAAGCTCAGATCGAAGCCCTGAAACCAGAGAACCTTGAGAAAGAAGATGTAGGTGGTATGATCAGAAAGGATATACCCAAGGAAAGGTTGGAACCACGCGCCGATGGAACATTATGTTTAAATGGCAGAAGTTGGTTACCTTGCTACGATGACTTAAGATCCGTGGTTATGCACGAATCCCATAAGTCTAAGTACTATATCCATCCCGGTTCTGAAAAGATGTAGCAAGACATGAAAAAGTTATATTGGTGGCCTCATATGAAAGCCGACATCGCCACATATGTTAGCAAGTGCTTGACATGTGCAAAGGTCAAGGCAGAACATCAAAGGCCATCAGTATGCTAGAAATAAGATAGAATCTTAGAGAGAGAAAGTAGAGAGAGAAACAAGAAGATTAGATAGAAAATGGTGAGTTACAAAAGATAGAAAAGTAACCAACACCCTTCACCAAGTGTGGTGAAGGGTTATTTATACCCATGCTTAGTTTCTTGTGCACTTGGGCTTTCTAAATGGTCCGGCTTCGTTTAACTTGGGCTTTGATGCCCGAAAACACGGACAATAATTTGATTACATCCAAGCCCGTTGAAACCCGACTAGCCTATTACATACAAGACCTAGTCTTGAATTCTAAGACCGATAACATTTCTTGTTTGACTTTTTTATAATTAAGGTAAACAATCTCCCCAATGTGAGGTCTCTATCTTCAAACTCCTCTTGTAACACGATGATATTGAAGATATGACGTTTTGACATTTTATGCTTGTGCCTGTTATGGTTTGTCTTATTTGTAATGGCTTTGTTCTTCCATGCTTTGTGGATATTGATTTGAGCTTTATCTTTTGACTTTGAATTCTTGAGTTCGTTATCTGAATCTATCTCCTTGACTTGAATCATCTTGATTTGACTTCCTTGATCAACTTGTGCTCTTGACCAACATGCTCATACTTGTTACATTCTTGTTTGACATATATGATTATAAGTCTAACAATCTTCCCAATATACGATTCTTTAATTGACTTTGAAAGCTTGAGTATGAGCATGTGGTTTATGAATCCGACTTTGCTGGAATGAGGCTGCAACACTGTCATCTTATCCTGAAATAGAATAGTTAGCTTAAAAGATGATTATGCTTTGTATTCATCTTGAGTTGGTTGCATGTAACCTTCGGTTTCCTGTTTTTATAGTATAAATTAATTATACATGGGATCAGGAAGATTAAAAGAATCTCTTGACAGGGGTTTCCAGTCTCAAAGCGTAGGGATCTTATTACACAGATGTATTAGATTTACCCTTGCTTGCTAGTTCTCATTATGGAACGTCTCAAAGCAGACAACACGCGTAAGACGTGAATCAGATTAGTTACTATCTTTCTGATGTAGTGTCTATTCATTTTATTGGACCAAAATCGATATCCAGTTAGCACAGCTCGATTCATGTAGAATCTTGAGAGTCACTACCAAGAGCGTGTGTGATGTTGGCTGTCAAGCAGGCTTTTCCATCTTCATTGTAAATTACTTTAAAGTATACTCGGATGTTCTGGCAAGATCTCATAGGATAAGGCGTAGGAGCTTTTATTACAACTTGTGGCTTTATGGTGTTCAACAAGTGTATTTTGACTTGTGTCCTAATGAGATTTTACTTTGATCTTTCTCGGCATAGACTCGATTTGTGCACTTTTGGTTTTTGTAATCGGAGGATGGAGCAGACTGCCTCCTATTCAATATTAACAATCTCTGGTGAGTTGTCAATAGATAAGTGTGTTTCTCGTGACAAATGAACTTGTTTCTTTTGAGAGAAAACCCGAATGGTGGGAAGGGTTGTGCATTGCATCACTGGGTTCATGATGTCGTCTTTTTTATCAACAATCATCCTTGTATAATTTTGATACGATTATGTATTGACACGGTTTGGCCTAAGTTGTGTGGCGGGCTTTTCTTTCTTTTCACCCTTTATCCATACATTTCTTTTTAATTCTACAACCCTTCAATGCTTACCAAGACGTCATTACTAACACCTTGTTGTGATTGTTCCAGTGTTAGCTCAATCTTAGTCGGCATTTTTCCCTTATACACATTCTTCTCCAATCATACCTAAGGACTGCTATTTCTAACTATGGAGTGTCCTTGGGTAGATCCCTCCGGTTCTGGTTGGATCGTAGGACTTATACTAACCTAACACCTTATGTACTTCTAGATCGTCGTGATATTAATAGTTGTTGGGTATAGAGATCGAACCATAAAACCATTTTCTGACATTGTTATTTTCAAATACTCCCCCTACACATGTGCTTCGAGATTCGAAATTGTTTAGCACATGAAGGAAAGAGTTGCACTTAGAGTCTTAAAGATCACATTCGTCTATATCATATTTTAATTACAATTTTCTCCCCTTATTTTAAATAATAAAACACTTAGTATTTGAAATACCAATTGATTAAAATTTGACATAAAAAATTCCATTGGGAGAAAAATTATACCACGATATTGCATGAAGTCAGATTCTGATAACTCCCATTCAACAGTATATGTGGGATACCAATATTTATTAAAATTTGACATTGGAATGAAAAATTGATATGACACCACAAAATGTTGAAGACGGAGTGAGATGCCTTAGTGAACAGTGTATATTAATAATTGACATTATAAGTTTCCACATTTTAATTTCACAGAATGTGTTTGGATACATAAAATTGACATTTATGAGATGTATCCGACACATTAAAAGGCTTTGTTTTAAAAAGCTCCCCCTCAGAAATTGATTCACATAAAATGACATTCTGCGTACTACAATTCTTTAAAAATTATTCGAGGAAGGGAGTGTTGAACACACAATTTTAACAAATACCACTTTTTATGGAAAAACATACCACAAATTATATTGTAGACAATTTTGACATTTAAAGTTCTTTTTGAAAAATTGTGTTCAACGATTTTAAAAACATGATAGAAGACTTCTCTTCTATTTTAGAGTAAGCGCACTGAAGCGTACACTTCCCTATTACATTGGAACGAGTTATGTACTCGAAATGTAGATTAGTCATCCCTAGAAATTTAGAAATGACATGTTTTTGAAAAGCATTTGAAACTCCGCTGGGGGATGAACTTCATTTACACGCCCGTGTCGATGTTAATCAACATTTCTAGGTACGTAAATGTTATCGATTCCAAGAGACATGTCGAGAAGATTCTTTTTGGTATTTTTGAAATTTTTTGATTTTATATTTTGTTTTTCTAGGTTTTATATTTTTCTATTTTCTTTTTGTTGGTTTTATATTTTTGTATTTTCTTTTTCAAATTTTTTTTATAAATCAAAAATAAAGAGAGAATAAAAATATTTACAAATCAAAGTTTCCATTAGCAGTGACAGTTGTAGCTAGAGTTGAAGTGGATGAAGTTTAATCAAGTTGTTGTTGACGTTTATTTGATGCATCAGTAGTAGTGACAGCGGAAGACTTTAAAACAACTTGATTTTCTCCATTGAAATATTCGTTGAACAAAGGACCGAATAGCAAATCCAGCTCATTTGACGTTGTTACTGTCTCAGCTGCTTGATGAACTTCTGTTGACATTGTGGTGCGAGGCTTGAACCATTTTGTTCAAACGTCGTTTGACATTGAGGTTCGAGGCTTGATCTGTTGTAATCAAACGTCATTTTTCTGTATCATCATCTGTGAATCCACTTTGACAATGGTTTCTGAGATATCATCTTTTTTAGCAACCATACTCTGAGATTTTCCTTGTTGACATTACATAAGGTACCTGCACTTAAATCAAGACTTTGTTCTCTGAAACATTGAATGATGACCTGCACTTAATCCAGAGTTTGTTTGCATTCATGAATATTAGGGATATCTACATTTGAACCATGTGGGGGTTCACTGTTCACCTTGCTTGTGCCATGAGTCGAATACACTTTCTGTAGGATCCACCTAAGACCACGATGCAAAAATTTCTACCGTGGGTTTCCACCTAAGATCAGATCTAGGAGATGTTTTCTCATACACAGCGGAAGTCGTATTAGGAGAAAACCTATGTCTTGTAAAGATCTTCCTACCAGGTTTCTGAGTATAATTCTTTTGATCTACGGGTTTGTTACTGTTTGTGGTCTTATTGGATTGAGTCTTAGCACGTAAATTTACTTCCTTCAGGAGTTTTGTTATACAAGCATCATGATTTGCATAAAGTCACATCGTTTGAAATGTAGAACATACAAAGTTTTTGGAATCTGAAAAGAACTAGAACTCTTAGAGTGATTTATGCTTTGGCACAACCGTTATCGTAACCGCGACTACTTCTTAGATACAAGCAAATCCTAGAATGTTTGATTGTTGCTCCTAGGGTTTGGTTTGCTATCATCTGTAGTGGTTTGAATTTCGCAGAAGTAGGACACTGTTTGTTGAGTTTCATATTCTTTCTAGTTTCTTTTTCCTCTAGCTACATCTAGATAGTGATTATGAACCATGTCTTTGAACTAAATCTTGGCATTGTTTTTAGAAACTATTCTCTAGATGTGCTAGATGCTAATCATGTGATCAGGGTTTTGCAAAGGTGGATTCTGTTTTCTTAGGCAAATAATGTTGAGTGACTGGTTTTGACAAATTCTTGTTCACATCAACTTGGGTGGCAAACCGTTGTTTTGACATTTGAGCCCTTGCAGATTTAAACGCATTCGGTTGTCTAACAACTGATTGGTTTCTTACTGATGGTAACACCGGTTTCCCCAAGACTGATGTTTTATCAAACTTTTTTATCTACACTATTTCTTTTAACTTCATTACGTCATTTTTTAAAGCAGCAATTGCAATAACTTTTCCTGAATTGAAGCTTTTATTTAGCATTATCGCAGAAAGATCTTGTCTGTTCTGTAGTCTTAGATCTCGTGATTTTAATAGAATCATACAAATCTTTGTAATGCTGTTTCAAAGTCTCATTTTCCTTACGTAATGTAGCCACACTATGTTCTAATTCGATGTTCATTGTTTCAAGTACATCAATTTCCTTTTCAATCTTGGCTTTATTACTTGTTTCATTCAAAATTTGACCATGTTGCCGATTTTAAAAAAATTGATTTGATATTTAGTTTCGAGGAGGAAAATGCTAATGTGGCTTTCATTATTGAAAATCTTTGTGGAAATTGGGGCAAATGTTCTCTTTAGCAAAAAAATTTAGACCTCGAGTGATTGTTTTGAGTATTCAGTTGTTTTGTTATCAAGTGATGAATCAAGCATATGACTTTTAACTTGACATTGTTCAGGATACTGGTCAACCCTACCTTTATTAATGATTTCAGGTTGCTCAGTATGTTGTTGTCCTATAGCAAAGATATTGCATTTAGCAGTCAATTGTACTTAGCATGACTCTTCGTCTATAAAATGGGTTTGATTTATGATCATCAGCATATGTATTTTCCCTGACTGCTGTTGTCATCTTAGCACTGTTGAGTCTGTCCTTAATGCTTTTCTTGTCACCAAATCAACATCTAAATGCTTTACTCGCATCTATCTTACTCTTTCTTGAGTCTGCATCTGTCTTTTATTCACCCTTATTTCATACTGTACTTTGATGTGTGTTCTCTTCAGCAACGCGGCATCATTCTTTTAACATTACCAGGTGTTGAGTAGTGTATTCAGAAGTGTTGAACTCGAGTCCAATGTATTCAACAAAGTAGTGTTGTATCTGTCATTTGACTGTCATATTCAATGTATAATTTGAACGATGAAACTTCTGGAATGGTTGTTTACCCAACCCAAAAGGCTGTCATGGATCCATCTTCTTGAAATTTAATCTTTGTCAGTTGCTTTTGTAGTTGATCTACGTAGAGAAGCATGTCTCTTGTGAAGTATCAAATCTGGACAAAGTTTGACTTGAAATGCCCGTCTGAATCCATGTTCGTGTGAGTGCTTTTAAGTCTTCTTTGATAAGAACTTGAAGGTGTGAATGAAGATATTGAAAATATGCCATGCATCTTTCTTTTTCCTTTTTGAATTGTATGTGATTGCATGCCATCTTTTGTTTCAGAATTCAAGCTGCAATTCCTTTACTATTTGCTGGATGCAGGTCTCTGAATTACTGTCTTCTTTTCAGAACTAAGTTTTATGTTTTGTTTGACAACTAAATTCAACTTTCAATGAATCAACAATTCAATATTGGAATTGGATGTGAAAGATCTTTTTATGTTTGATTCAATTCTTTGTTCACAATTGTGGAGTTCGTTGTTGATGAAGAATTAACTCAAGATGTATTTCAAGAGGAATTCCTTGTTAAAGATATTGCATCGTACAAATGATTGAGCCATAATTTCTGTTTAATTTGCATACATCGCTTTTAATTCTGATTGAAACTTTTTCAAACGTTGTTATGCGTTTTGTCAAGTAGTCTTGCAATCAGTCGAGAAATTATTGCTTTGGTAAGATGATTTTTCTAGTAAATCAAGTCTTGAGAGAATGTTCTCTTTGAAGATATGCATGTTACCAAAATACTGTAAGTTTCTATGAGAAAACTTGAGTTGTGACTAAATTGCTCGAAGACTGTTCATGCATTTAATTCTTGAAAGTTGTGTCTTCTCTTGAACTTTAGAAATTGAACAAGAAGAAACTGTGTCATTCTGAAGAACACTTGATGTTTGAGTTTGCATATTGGTATTTGAATTTGACATTTTGATGAAGTTGTTGTAAATGGATATCAGATCTTAAGTGTTATGAAGTGATTGATTGTGGTTTTAAATGAATTAACGTTCACGGGATTTTACAAATCTTGATTAAATACCAAAGAAAAGAATCTATCTTTTGCGGGATTGACAAAATCAAGAAGAATCGGAATGAATAATTAATTGACGTTTAAGTATGTTAAGTTGATTGTTGGTTTGATTGTAGGTTTGTTTATGTTTGCATTGATTGTATGTTAAGTCAAAATGAAGTTCTAAGTCTCTTGAGGTTTGTTGTCTAAAGAAGGTCAAGGGTTGTAGCAAGTTCAACGAAGAAATGATGGCAAATCTCAACGAGAATGATTGGCAAATCTCAACCCAAGAATGTTTGACAAAATCTCAATGAGCAAAACGCAGGAATTTTAGGCAAAACGCAAGAGGCAAAACGCAATGATGAAGCAAAACACAAGCAGCAAAACCACTGATGAGCAAAATCGCAGATTGAAGCAAAACGCAAGCGCAAAACGCAATGTGAAGCAAACGCAAGAGCAAAAGCAATGATGAAGTCAAAAAAGCAAGCAGCAAAACGCAATGATAAGAAAACCAAAACGCATTGTCTTGAGGCAAAACGCAACAATGAAGCAAAACGCAGTGTCTTGAAGCAAAACGCAACGAATGAAGCAAAACGCAATGTCTTGAGGCAAAACGCAATGAATGAAGCAAAACGCAATGTCTTGAGGCAAAACGCAAGCAAGAATACCCCTTCAGATAAGCAAAACGCAGCCAAGAAAAAATCTTCAAACTTTCTTGTAAGCTACGAAATGATGTTAAAACCACCTAGTAATGATGCAAGGAATTGATCTAAGCCCAAAAGTACAAGTCTTTAACACTTTTAACCACGAAACAAAGATCAAAGTTGATTTTTTTCTTGCTTTTTTTTCCAACCAAAGAAAAACAACCAACTAAACCCACGAATTTCACACAAAACAAACACTAAACACCCCTTGGCGAGTGATACCACATGTTATCCCACTAATTTAATCCATTACACAACTATAATCTTTACCAATATGCTAGAAAATAAGATGAAATCTTAGAGAGAGAAAGTAGAGAGAGAAACAAGAAGATTAGATAGAAAATGGTGAGTTACAAAAGATAGAAAAGTAACCAACACCCTTCACCAAGTGTGGTGAAGGGATATTTATACCCATGCCTTGCTATCTTGGCACTTGGGCTTTCTAAATGGGCCGGGCTTGGTTTAACTTGGGCTTTGAGCCCGAAACACGGACAATATTAGATTACAATCCAAGCACGTTGAACCCGACTAGCCTATTACAATACAAGACCTAGTTTGACTTTCTAAGACTGATAACATTCTTGTTTGACTTAATATAATTAAGGCTAACAGCAAGTGCTTGACATGTACAAAGGTCAAGGCCGAACATCAAAGGCCATCAGGATTGTTAGTACAACCAGCAATACCCGAGTGGAAGTGGGATAATATCACGATGGATTTTATCACCAAGCTTCCTAAGTCGTCACAAGGTTTTGACACCATCTGGGTGATTGTGGATTGACTTACAAAATCTGCTCACTTCTTGCCAATAAGGGAGAATGACCCATTGGACAAGTTGGCAAGGTTGTACCTGAACATGATAGTAGCAAGACACGGAATACCTGTTTCAATCATCTGTGATCGTGATGGGAGGTTCACATCAAACTTTTGGAGATCATTTCAGAAATCTTTGGGTACAGATCTCAGTATGAGCACCGCGTATCATCCAGAAACTGACAGTCAAAGCGAGAGGACTATTCAAACTCTCAAGGACATGCTACGTGCTTACATGATCGATTTTGGAAAGGGCTGGGTTAAGCATTTGCCATTAGCCAAATTTTCATATAACAACAGTTATCATGCTAGCATAAAGGACGCACCTTATGAGGCACTTTATGGCCGAAAATGTCAATCACCTGTGTGCTGGGCCGAAGTTGGAGAAGCTCAACTGACTGGTCCGAAAATGATCCAAGAAACAACGGAAAAGATTGTCCTAATCAAGCAGAGAATTCAAGCTGCTCAGGATCGACAAAAGAGCTACGCTGATTTGAAGCAAAAGCCGACGGAGTTTGAAGTTAGGGATAGGGTTATGCTCAAGGTCTCACCTTGGAAAGGGGTTGTACGATTCGGTAAGCGGGGTAAGTTGAACCCGAGATATGTCAGATCTTTCAAGGTATTAGCCAAGGTTGGGGAGGTTACTTACAGGCTGGAACTTCCTCAAGAGTTGAGCAGGGTTCACCATACTTTCCATGTATCTAATCTGAAGAGATGTTACGCTGACGAACCATTAGTCATGCCGTTGGAAGGAATTCACGTTGATGATAAGCTCCAGTTTGTGGAAGAGACCGTTGAGATCATGGAACGGGAGATCAAACGATTAAAGCGAAGCCGGATACCATTGGTTAAGGTTCGCTGGAACTCTAGGAGAGGTCCTGAGTTCACCTGGGAACGTGAAGATTCGTTCAAACAAAAATACCCACAGCTTTTCACAAACCGGGCTTCGTCATCCACTACAAGGTCTTAAGCTTTGAGGACAAAGCTCTTTTAACGGGTGGAGACTGTAACATTTCTTAATTTCAGGTCATTTTATGACTCCTATTATTCGTCACTATTTATTTTGGTCCGATACGCGTTTACTTTTAATTTAACTTTTAAAGCTAAATCGCGTAGACTAGAAATAATCATTTAACGTAAACGGTCACCACATGAATTAAGGTTTACGTCAATCAAGTATTATGTAATTATTAAGAAGTTAATTATTAACTTTACGTATTTTATTTTGATTGGTCACGTAAAAGGTTTACGTTTCGCAAAAAAGAAAAATAATGCATTTAGACACACCCCGGAAATACCTAGACTCAAACAAATACCCACTTTTAAACCTTAAACACAAAATTTATTCAATTCTTGTGTTCATAAGTCACATTAGCCGAAAATGGGTGAACCAAACCTATAAAACCATGTGTCCCACTTGCCTAATCCACTAGAAAATCTCCTAAATCTTATACTAAGTACATGTACTGCTATGGATTAATTAAGATATGTACTTAATGTTCCTAGTAAATCAAATACACATTGGGTAATAACCATTTGAGCTCTTTGGATCCTTTGTTTCCCTCTTGACACCCGCGGCTAAGGAAATACACACACAACCCATAAGATTTCAAATCTTAATAAATCTTGTACATATATCTTGTAATTAAGAGTTGTACTAGTAAGGTATTATCAAAACTATAGGAGATTAACTAGAAACCACAAAACCACCAATTTAGGGCACGGTTTGGGTTGGATTAGGGACAAGAAAATGTAACTAGCTCATAAGCCTATAAATACACATCTACACTTGCCATAAAACTCTTCTTGAAACTTATAAACACACAAACACTCAAACAAATAAGCCATTGTTTTTCTTCTCTTGTTTCGAGTCACAAACCGCGACAAACACCCTAAACAATTTCCCTCAAGCATATAAGTGGTACTAGGTCTTCATAGAAGATCATAAAAAGGGTACACAAGACAAGACTTGGGAAATAGATAAGATTTGAAGCTTGGGTTTATTATACTATCGTGTATAATACATTGGGTTGTCATTCTACATGTTCCAACACGAAACCAAGACTCTAAGACTCTTGTAAGTCACGTTCTAAGCTTACATATTCATATCATGCTTTTCTTTCTTTGATTGCTAGCCGTTTGGATCACGTTAGTTGTAATTAACAAACTAACGTGAGTGGTGCATGCATGGTACGAATATTACATGTATATAATCTTGTGTGGTGCTAAAATGTGCAACGTTATAAAACAAGACTTACCAAGGGCTAGGGCTAAAATGGGTTACGTTAAAAATACTTACAAAGGTAATCTTTTCATAAGAACAAAATGGCTTGGCGTGGGAAGGCGTATATTAATAACTCGAACGTTTGCATGTGGAGAACACGACCATTATGCGTGCTAAATAAGCTTACATTGATTTCTAGTATCATAACGAACCCTACAAATCACTAGGGGGCTTACATAGGTCATTAATGGGCTCGTTTAATCCAAACAATCCACCATTAGGCTGAACAGGCACAACAGTCCATTGGTTGAGGCCCAAAGCTGATTATTAAGCTCACTTGAGCTTATTGATGGATTAAGAAGCTTATTAGACTTGTTGGATGGTAAGACATGCACGAAAAACCTTAACAAGCCACTAATGGGTTCCTTAAACCCAAATAGGCCCAACATGCCATACTGTGGGGTCCACAACCTTTTAAATAAGCTGCTTGAGCTTATTAAGAAGTCTTGTATGCTTATTGGACTTGTATGGACCCTAACATACATAAAGAAGCCCACTTGGACCCTTAATAGGCTCGGCAACCCATTACCAGCAGGCCCAACATGCCATAATCGTGGGGTCCACAGCTTATTAATAAGCTGCTAGAGCTTATTAAGGGGTCTAATATACTTGTGGGACTTACATGAACCCTAATATATATTAGAAACCTAATCGGACCCTTACTGGCTTTGAGAAACCATTACAACCATAGGGCCAAAAATTGGGTCATAGCCACGAATAAGCATAACAAGCTTTATTTATGAGCTCGTGCAGTTTATTGAGCTTATTATAGACTTAGATAAACTATTAGACCTCTTGAAAATAAGCCCACACCTATAAAACCCTTAACAAAATCATAATGGGCCCAAAAGCCCATTATCGAGAGCTTATTTGCTTATTAATAAGCCAAACTGTAAAAATAAGTTAAATATAATCCTAAGGACTTATTGAAACTAGGAAAATAAATCATATCGCGTGTAAACTCTTTTTGAAACCTTTCGGGTTAAAGTTATTGGGCTAACGAGCCCAATAAGCTCAAATAAGCTCACCCAAGCCTTATTTTTCCAGTATTAACAGTTTTTTATTAATATTAAGCTTAAATGAGCTTAATGAGAGCTTATGTGCTTTTAGAATCCTAATATGACCATTAATTTGCTTAATGGACTTTAATGAGCCCACTAAGCCCAATAAGCTAAAATAAGCTCATCCGAGCTTATTTATAAGCTGCCATAGTTTATATGGCTTATTGGAGCTTAATAAAACATATTGTCACTTGTTAGAACTTAATTAAGCTTAAAATGCAAATTTTTATAAGTTAAGGGACTAAAGTGTCAATTTGTAAACTTGAGGGTTAAAACTGCCAAAATTGATTTTATAAGTCTAGGGACTGTTTTTGACATTATGAAAATTAAAGGGCTGTTTGAAAGTATAAGGACCTAAAGTGTAATTTTTTATAAAATTAAAGGACTAAAGGTGTAAATGTGGAAACCTAAGGGTTTAAAATGTAAATATTATATTTTCATAAACATAAGGACTGTTTTTGTAAATATAGAAAACCTAAGGGCATTTTATAAAAGAAAGCGATTTTAATAAACACTTAACGAATCGGACAAGTTATAATATTTATCGAATATTATACAAATTAAAACACGACTTAATAAATATGTATATTTATTAATAACGTTTATACATATACTTGAACGTGTGTAATCGTATACCTTCCCAAGAGCCAACAAGTAAAGACAAATACAATAAACATGTGCACCACCACACAAGTGATAACAATATATATAAACTAGCAATTTATTGTAGTTTATGCATTAAGTCGTTAGCCTAAACTTGTAGACTAAGACTGGCCGTATTTACTTAGGTATTTGACGGTGTGATTCATTTTCCATACTTGGATATATTTATCATTCATAGAGGACTACCTACTCAGGTGAGTTCATAGCCCCATGTTTTACAATTATTTAAATGATTTACATCTCTGGGGTGAGAACATGCTTTGTTTTACAAATTGGACGCAAGTGTACATTTTATACAATGATTACGTGTTTGCCTAAGTAGCGATAACCCACTGAGCCCATTATCATGAACTGTCAATTACTAGATTGTGAGCGCGAGTGTTATAAATAGATCTATTTAGGATTGACATCCCCGTTTGGGTGAGTAGCGCTCACTGTGCTGGTTTGCCGGACAACAAACGTATACCATGTCAGATTTGGGATGTTGCGGGTTAGAACATCATTCACGGGCATTATTGGCAATTTATTGCATTCATACATGTCGAGCTTCAGTGTCATGAGCTTAGGAAAACGTAATTACTTTTTATGATGTTTGCATCTGTTGCTTAATCATACACTTGGAAATCTTGCGGTCCTACAATTGATTTACATAAACCTATGAATTCACCAACTTTATGTTGACGTTTTAAGCATGTTTTTCTCAGGTCAATAAGGCACGAGGTGCCAAGATACATTGGGGGTCACTCTTTGGAGAGTCAGTACTAAAGATTTGGGGCGTATTACATTTTGGGAACATTTGTTATAAACCAAAATCTTTACTTATATTGTCGAACAATTTGAAGCCATGAGCTTATGTAATGAACAAGTATTTTGTTAATCCAATGTATCTTTTTAAAACGACACGTTTAGTGGTCGTTCTCATATCTTGTGCTATTGATCTATGAAGTAACGCCCTCGGATATTCAACATTCCGCTGCTACACAGATTTGGGGTTGTTACATATTCCTCACATGTACAAGTCCACACTTCTTCTACACAATCTTACAACCCATCCTTTCTAATCATTTGTTCATCCTTCTTACCCAACAAATGATTTCATCATTTACACACCCCAAGCACCTTCCTCTCAAACAATCCCATAATCACATATGCCTACTTTTTTCTTTCTTATTGATAATGTGATTATTAATCCAAATCAATCATTTGATTTCATCCTTATCTTCATCATCTTCATTCTTTATCTTCAAACCTTTCTTCACATAAACCTTCACCAAATAATCCTCAAATCTTATCCTCAATATGCCAACTCACATCCCCTTACACAATGTATTATCCTTGTACTTATTATACCTTTTGTTCCCTACATTCCTAACAAAGGCTCCTCCACATCTTATCGAAACATTCTCCACCACTCATTCACTATTCACCTTCTCCTTCACAACATTTGAATTATACACACATATACACTCATCTTCACCCTTGATCAAGCCATCTCATCAATCCAAGTTACCTTATTCTTTTCTTCACCCTTGGATTGATTTCAAACTAACACAACAAACACACTTTCTCTTCCACCCTTGATCAAGCCACCTCATCAATCCAAGATGCCTCATTCTATTCTCAACCCTTGGATTGAACTCTCATCTCAAACAAACACAATCTCTCTCATAATCAAACACTTCTCACTCACACAACAAACACACCTCTTTGTACCAGTGATCTTGCCACTTCACTAATCCGTCTTACCTCTCTTCCTCACATCCTCACCATCTATTTCAAACCAAGATCAATAGGCTCCCTTCTATCACATCATGCCAACTCATTCACAACCCATTCTCTCTTATCTAACATGTGCCAAAATGAATTTAAATTCAAATTTCAAATCTTTTCCCCTTTCTCTCCAAGTAAAGAATATTTTAAAAATATTCTCTTGTACTATATGTAGCTCTTTCAAACCTTTAGTTGAATCCCAACTAAGCTAGTTACACTTTGAGGAATGCCCAAAACACCCTTTCCGATAATTGTTTTTCTCTTTACAATATCAAATAAGAGAAAGGCTTTTAAATAATTCATAAGTTTTTATCAAATGGCTATTTGAGTTGGTTGACCTTGAGTGTAAGAATGATTTAAAGGTCATAGAATGAAGTACAATTGGGGGTTTAATAAGAGCGGGTAATTAAAAAGCCAAGAACCCAAAAAATGGTTTCTGGCTTCTGGCGCGCTGACCATGCGTTAACACGCGACCTACCCGTAACACTTTAAATACATTTTCCCATTTTGGGTTGTTGGCTTATAAATACCCCCTCTTGGCCTTTATATTTCTCACCTCTTGCAAACATTCTTTCGTCTTTTTTCTCTCTTCTAATCCTTTAAGTCTAACACCTCTTGTGTTCTTAATCTTCTCCTCTATCATCTATTGACGAACACACATCTCCGCAAGAGAGCCACATAAGTACCTAATCCATACTTGTGTGTTTTGTCGAGGGTCTTCTTTCTCATACCCTTTCTTTAGAATCGAGTCTCAATGTTAGGTTAGGACTTGGTTCATCAATCTTATTTCAACCAATCGAGTTGTAATGGAAGTCTTGTATCACTTGGATTAAGCCTAGATCATTGGGGATCTAGTTAGGGTTTGGTAAGCTTCCAAGGGGAAGTTGGTAGTGTTCCTAGCCCATCTAAGTGATTCTAGAGGTTAATTCGACTCACGGGTTCTTAGGGGTGGATTCCGAGGGCAGAATACCGAAGCTAGTAACTCTTCTTTGTAAGTGTCGGGCTTTGTTGAAAGTCAGTGGAGTTAAATTGTAATACGGTTTGTAGTCCACCATAAGGATTATACTAGTGTAGTATCGGAGTCGTGGATTTGCAGTTGGACGTCCGAAAGGACTAAACCCCCTTCCCGAACCCGTATATATCGTGGTCTCTCTCTCTCTCTCTATCTCCATCTACTTATTGTTTCGTTGTTAAGTAGACTATCACACCACTCTGCTCTTTTGAGACTTGAAGTTTTATAAACTTTGAAGAAGTCAAGAAAACCGTATTCACCCCTCTCTACGGTTCTACAATTGGTATCAGAGCAGTTTACTTAAGTTTTCATGCGTTAAAGCCTTCCCGAGAAGTCATTTTAAGTTAAAAACTTATTTTTTAAAAATTCGAAATCCTAACTTCAATTTTTGAAAAAGTTGATTAAAGATCCATGGCTCAAGAGAACTATATTAAGGGATTTTCTATGAAAAGACCACCTTTGCTAGAACCCAATGGGTTTTGCTTTTTTAAAGCCCGCTTTGAGACTTATGTTAAATCCAAAGACTTTAAATTATGGTAAGTCGTTCAAAACGGCGATTTCTACTATGAAGTTGAAGATTCAGAAACCAAGCTAGATGAGAAGAGAAACGCCCTGCTTGAACCTTCTTGATGATGATAAAAAGAAGAAACGTGGCAAGAATAATAAGAGCCACAAGAGGACTCTTTTCTTGCCTTCTACCCCGAAAAGAGTACGGACGAGTCTTCATGTGTAAAACCACCAAGGAGGTTTGTCATACACTCATCATTACTCACCAAGGCAATTCACAAGTTAAGAATTGCAAGATTAATCTTCTCACTTAAGAATATGAGAAGTTCTCAATCTCAAATGAAGAAACTATTGACAGTTGTTTCACACGCTTCAATGCTATTGTGACTAGTCTCAAATCTTTAGACCAAGACTAACTCATAAGCAAAGAATCACGTAAGAAAGTTTCTTCGTGCTCTACCATTGAAATGGAGAGCCAAGGTGACAACCATTGAAGAAGCCAACGATTTGGCTACACTTCCTCTTGATGAGCTAATTAGAAATCTCAAGGTTTATGAAATGGTCTTAGATAATGATGACGTATGATCTAAGACCACCAAAGAAAAGGTGAAATCACTAGCTCTTAAAGCTAAAGTCACTAGGGAGCAAACTAGTGATGATAGCGATAGTCAAGGAGGAAGTGACGAAGATATTGATGAAGAAGAAGCCAAGACATTTAATTTTTTGGCTAGGAACTTTCGCAAGGGTAATCGGTTCGGATGCAGAAATGGATTTGGCAATGAAGGTAATCGATTCAGTCTAGGCCGTGGTAATAGCTTTGGGAATAAAGGTGGTGAAAGCTTGAAGCAAAAAGGAGCTTGCAATAATTGCATAATAGAAGGCCACTTTGCTAGTGAGTGTAGAAAGCCGAAAGAGAACAAGGCTTTTGTTGGAGGAGCATAAAGCGATATTAAAGATGGCGACGAACATCAAAACGACGCAACATGTCTCATGGCAATTGACTCTCAATAGGTAGTATCTAAACCATCTAGTTCTGATTATGATTTAAATATTATTGATTTTCAAAAGGAGAATGAGGAGCTCCTTAAGTTTAACAAAGATTTTACTAAAACTTTTGAAAAAAATTTAAAAGAAAAACATACTCTTGAAGATAAGAACTTAAAACTTTCAAGTAAAATCAATGATCTTGAAATTGAAGTAAAGAAACTTGCAAATGATAAAGAGGTGATTGAACCTTGATTAAAATTGTGAAATTACGTCCCCCAAGAGGTTGATACTCTTTTGAAAGGCTCAGTTTCGAACTTCAAGATAAAGCATTTACTTTTCAAAATTTTCAAAGAGGTACAAGTGCATTGGCTTTTGGATGAGACATGCTAATTCGTTGGAGAAAATCGTCTCAAGATAGGAAGGTCTTGAAATTTTTCAAAATGATAAAATCATTTCCGCAAGTCCAAACAAACCAATAGTGTTTGTAAAAGAGAGTAAAAAAGAAACTCCGTCAAAAGGCTTTGTTAAACTCGTAGTACCTCAAACTCCCTTTGCAAATACTCGAGGTTCCAAGATAACCATTACAGAGAGGTAAACACGGACATCACTTGAGCCTCACATAATGGGCTTAGAAACTAAAAACATCTCGTTCGGTTCTAACTAAAACAACTCGTTCGGTTCCAACTAAAAACATCTTGTTCGCTTCCAACTAAAACAACTCGTTCGGTTCCAACTAAAATCAACTCGAACGGTTCTGCTGGTTCGGTTAACTAGTTCGGTTCCAACAGACAAGACTAGTTCGGTTGTAACTGAGACGAAACCCAAATTTTGAAAACTCAAAAAGACACATTTTTGATTGGTTTTTTGCAAAAAATCTTGTACAACTAGTGTTACTAACCCTATAGGAACAAGAAAAATGACAACTTTAAGGTTTTTAAGCCGAAAAAATTTAAATCAAGATTTTTCTCTTTGTAAAGGTTTTGAACACAAATCAAAAGACAAACACAAAAACTAAACATACCACTCCATGGCTCTGATACCAATTGTAAAATTCACGAAAACTATGATCATGTGGTCTTGGTGAGTCAAACCACATGATAGCCATTTTAGTGAGAGAGAGAGTAGTGAGAGAAAGTTAAAATATAAAAAAAGATGAATAAAATGGAAGATACAAATGACTCAACCCCTCTATGGAAGCCATAGATGGGTATTTATACCACCACACATTACATAAGAATCTTATGTTGACTATACTAGTCCCTGTTGTCGGTACCACTATAATATCATTTCACTTCCATACAAATAGGTATGAGTCAATGATAAGAAACTATAAGAAAAGAGATAGAAGAAAGAGAGAATTTTTAGAGAGAGAAAGTAGGAAGAAAAAAGATGGTTGATTACCTTGTGAAAAATACAAATGAGACCAACACCCTCTCCATGGGATGGAGAGGGGTATTTATAGTTTCTTACTAACCTAGGGTGACGCCTAGGTGTAGTGTTGTTGGGCCGGCTCGGGTTTTGGGCTTTAGCCCGCAACGTATACAATATTAGATTAAATCACGAGCCCGACTCCCTTTCTAGCCAATTACAACGACTAATAAATAAAGACCGAGTTTCCTTGTTCGACTTAATATTTTGAGGCTAACAATCTCCCCCGAAGCGAGGTCTTTGAATCTTACTTCCTTGGACTTATTGAGATTGCTTTGTCGTTTAGTTCTTGAGTCTTTGTTTTGGTCTTTATCTTGTTGTAGGCTTGTTCCTTCATGCTTTGTGATATTTGATCTTGAGCCGTTGTTATTGTCTTTCGACTTTGTCTTTTGTTCCAAGATCTTTAAATCTTTATCCTTGTTTGTCTTTAACGTCTTTGCCACCTTGCGATCTTATGTCTTGACCAACATGCTCATACTTTGCATCATCTTGAAAGCTTTCTAATAATTTCCCCCAAATCTTGATTTCTGAGGAGTTATCGTTAATCCTAGAGTTTACGGAAGTCTTTGTCTTTAATTCTTGAGCTTTCATGATTCTTGAATCTTGATGCTTATAGAATATCTTTGTAGAGTGAGCATGACCATGGGTATGAATCCGTCTTCAGGGTGGCTTGAGCATCACCATTCTCCATCTTTATGTATCCTGAAATAAAACAGTTAGCAATAAAGCGGGTGGACTAATATGGCTTTGTCATTCATCCGGATTTGGTTAGATTAACCTCTGGTTTCGTAGGACCGTTTTACAGTATAAATATTGTACCTGTGATCAAGTAGATTTAAAGAATCTCCTTGACAGGGTTTCCAGCTCAAAGCGTAGGATCTTCTAACACAGATGTATTAGATTTGCCATGCTTGCTAGTTCTCATTACCAGAATGTCTCAAAGCAGACAACACGGTAAGAGTGAATCAGATAGTTACTATCTTTCTGATTATGTCGTCAATTAATTTCCTGGAACAAGTTTGATTCACATTGAATCGCACCATCGTTTCTTTCCAGTTGACACAAGTTTGATTCATATAGAATCTCGCAAGTCACCTACCAAGAGCTTGTTTGATGCTGGCTCAAGTAGGATTTCCATTCTTCATTGTGAATACTAAAGAGTATCACTCTGAATGTTCTGGCAGAATCACAAGGATAATGCATAGGACTCTCGTTAACAACTTGTGAACTTAATGATGTTCAACAAGTGTTTTTCATGGAATGTGTCCTAATGAGATTTATTTGATGATCTCTTAGCTCTAGACTCGATTAGTGCGTTTTGGTTTTTAGTAATCGGAGGCTAGAGCAGACTGCCACCTATTCAATATTAACTAACTCGGAGTGAGAAAGTCAATAGAAGTCGTGTGTATCTCCGTGACAAATGAGACAAGTTTCTTTTGAGAGAAACCCGAATGGATGGGAAGGGTTGTGCATTGCATTATTGGGTCCATGATGTTGTCTTCAATGTCAGCAATCAACATTGTGATTCTAACAGCATATGTATTGACCCAGTTTTTGCCTTAAGTTGTGTGGAGGGCTACTTTCTTTAGACCCTTTATCAATAAATTTCTTTTTAATTCTTCAACCCCTTCAACGCTTACCAAGACGTCATTACTAACACCTTGTTGTGATTGTTCCAGTGTTAGCTCAATCTTAGTTGGCATTCTTCCCTTATACACATTCATCTCCAATCATACCTAAGGACTGCTATTTCTAACTATGGAGTGTCCTTGGGTAGATCCCTCCGGTTCTGGTTGGATCATAGGACAAATACCTAACCTTACCACCTTATAACTTCAAAATCGTCGTGAAATAAGATGTTGTAGGGTATGAGATCGTAACCACAAAACCATTTCCAAATAGCACTTTGAGTCTTTTAGATCACATTTTAATTACATTTCTCCCCTTATTTTAAATTCTAAGTCACTTAGTTTTTGAAATACTGTGTGATTAAAATTTGTCTTGAAAAGGCCATGGGGAAAAATGTTGAAGTTTAGCATGAATTATTTGGAAATGTTTCATCTCGCTCCCTCTCAATTTTACATATGTTTGACACCAATAAAAATGATACCAAGTTGTAAAATCGATATAAAATTAAGGTTGAACACTTAGTCATCTTATAACTATCATTATATTGAATTGTCATTATTATCTTGTTGTTATTAAGTGACTTTTTGGGAATGGTTTGAATACATAAGAATGGTCGTTATATGATGTATCCAAACTCATTAAACTTTGTTTTTTTTAAAAACTCCCCCTTGAAAGATGGAGTGTTGAACACACAATTTTGAAACTTTGAATGTCTTGTAAGAACAGCTCAAGACCGAGAAAAGTTGATTTTCTCGTTGTTAGGATAAGTTATCTTTATAGATAAACTTTCCTTTGTTTGAAGTCCGGGTTATGTACTGATATTTGCACATAAGCCATCAAGAAAAATTAGAAATGACATGTTTTGAAAGCATTTGAAACTCCTGTTCGAACTTCATTTACATGCCTGTTTCGATATTAATCAACTTTTCTAGGAACGTAAATGTTATCGATTCCAAGAGACATGTCGAGAAGAATATTTTTTTGAAACATTTTTTGATTTTTTGATTTTGTATTTTTCTTTTTGAAATTTTATATTTTTGTATATATCATGTTGATGTTTAATGAGGTATCAAGTAGATTCTTTTGTCAGAACCTCCAGTTCTGCTGGAGTCAAACATCTCATACCAATTCGTCTGACGAGATACTGAAACCTTTCTTCGGGAAGGGCTTTAGTAAACATGTCAGCCAATTGGTATTCAGTTCTGACAAAGTATAATTCAATTATACCGTTTTCAACCTGTTCTTTGATGAAATGATACCGAGTATAGATGTGCTTGGTACGGGAGTGATGCACGGGGTTGTATGATATTGCTATGGCTGACTGAGAGTCGCAATACAATGGTATTTTGTTGTAGTTGAAGCCATAATCTTGAAGCTGTATCCGCATCCACATTACTTGAGCATAACTTGCAAATAACGCCACGTATTCAGCCTCTGTGGATGACATTGCAGTACAGTCCTGCTTCTTTGACATCCAACTGAATAGCTTATCACCTAGGAACTGTGTTCCTCTAGAAGTGCTTTTGCGAGTATCAATGCATTAGCGGCAATGATCGGCTCTGGAAAAAGCTGTTTAGTCAAGCTCCAGAACCCTTCAGATACCAGAGTCCCATTTGAATGGTACCTCTTAAGTATCAAAAGATCCTTTTAACCTCTTTGAGGTGTTTTTTAGTCGGTCTTGCTTGATATCTTGCATAATAACATACAGCTTGCACTATGTCTGGTCTACTAGATGTAAGATACATGAGTGACCCGATTTTGCTACGGTAGTCAGTTCTACGGGTTCACCACTTAAGTTTGCATCTAATTTAGGTTTCGTAAGCACCATTGGGTTACAATGCTTTCGTCTTTTTTCATACCATGTTGTTTTCCATACCATGTTTTTTAGAATCTCTAAAGTATATTTGGCCTGATTGATAAAAATACCGCGTGGGGATTGGTGGATCTGAAGTCCTAAAAAGAATTTCATTTCCCCCATTAAGGACATCTCAAATCTACCGTGCATTAATTTTTCAAAACGTTTTGAAAATTTAGGGTTTGTGGAACCAAAAATAATGTCATCAACGTAAATTTGCACCAGTAGAATGTCCTCCCTGTATTTTATCGTGAATAGGGTCGGGTCAATGATACCTTTAGTAAAACCTTTGGAAATCAGGAATTTTGAGAGTTCATCATACCAGGCTCTCGGAGCTTGTTTTAATCCATATAGAGCTTTCCTTAGACGGTAAACTTTGTCTGGATGATCAGGATCAACGAATCCATCTGGTTGTGCAACATAAACCTCCTCCTTCAATGGACCATTAAGAAATGCTGTTTTTACGTCCATCTGATAAATTGGAAAAGACTTGTGTGCAGCATATGCGACAAAAATCCTGACAGCCTCCAAGCGAGCAACTGGAGCAAATGATTCTTCGAAATCAATACCCTCTTCCTGAGCATAACCCTTTGCTACAAGTCGTGCTTTGTTGCGAATTACAGTTTGGTCTTCATCCTTTTTGTTTTTCCATAACCACTTTAGCTTGATTACGTTCTTGCCAAAAGGTTTGTCAACGAGTTCCCAGACATGTAGTCTGTCAAACTGATGAAGTTCTTCCTGCATTGCTTCTATCCATGCAGAATCAGCCATTGCTTCCTTAATGTTTTTTGGTTCAACAATACTCACGATAAGTGCGAACATACACATTTCAGGATCTGTTGCAAGTTGTCGTCTTGTTTGCACTGGCTTGGATGGATTTCCACGAACTTGAGTTAATGGGTGATCTTTTGTCCATCGGTATTCGGAATCTTGAGGTTGATTAAAGGTATGCACATTTGAATTACCAATATTGCGTGAGGAAGACTCAGCATGTTCGTGTACCGGTGTACAGAAAGGATTGGTAAATTCTGCTTGATTATCGTTGTTTTCCTCAGCATAAACATTTGTTGGAGTTGTTGGTTCTGATGTAGGTTGAATATTCGTTGAAGGGTTTGTGTCTTGCTACTTGTATCTTGCTCTTTTAATGGTGTCCCACTGCTTTACTGTTTCAACCAAACTAGGCATCCATTGCTTTACTCGAAATCAACCTTATCCTCTGTTGTCTTGCATTTGTGTTTCATTTACCCTAGCTGTATATCTTCTTTATGCTTTTCTCTTTCATTAATGACTTCTTTAACAGATCTCCATTGTGTTGGATCAGTGTGGTGTCACATAATTCTGAATCACAAGTTGAGTGTATTGGGAGAAAAGTAGTTGCATGTCATTACAACAAATTCATCATCCAAATACATCCATGACTTGATGAACATCTGAAACTGTGTCTTGAGTACTTTAAGAGAAGCCATGGATCCAATCTCTTGAAATTATTCTTTGTCAAGTTGCTTTTCTAATTGATCCACGTATAGGAACATTGTGCTCGTGAAAGTCTCTATATCTTGACCAAAGAGTGTTTCTGCAAATTGCTGTTTGAATCAAGAACTCGGTTTCGAGTTCCTTTTAAGTAGTTGTTTGAAAGATGCTTGAGGTTGTGAATGGAAGTTTGTCGAAAAGTACCATGCAACTTTTTTTGCTTGAATTTAATTCTTGTTGCTTTTGTTGGTTTTTTTGAATTAGAACACAAGATAAAGTATCTTTCATTTCCATTTTACTAAAAATTATGAAGTGAAAAGGATTATGTAGGATCTTAAGATGATAAAGTTGTGTTGTGGTTTTGTCTTGATGTTACAGGTTCGATTTACAAATTTGATTAATCAAAATACCTACGGGTACACAAATTTGAGTAACTCAAACTTCGGTAAACTAAAATCTTGGTAAAGCAAATTCTGGTTAACAAAACTCAGGTAAGATATCAGATAGAGCAAACTCGGAAGGTTTCTCGGACAGAACTTGAAGACAATATCGATCAAAATCAATGAAAAATTACAAACGAGAATTATCTAACAAATGTCCTATTACAATAATTCGATAATACCTTTCCTAACACAAAACTTGATGAAACCAAATATTTGTGTATCTATTACAAATTTTATGCCAAATTCCGAGAAATAAAATGAATCCTGAAACACACTTTTTGATAAAACCGAGAAATGTGTGCACTATTACAACTCTTTATGCGAATTACCGAGAATGAAATGTAATGAAATCCGTGGAACACATTTTCGTATGAAAAAATATGTGCACTCATTACAAAATTTGGATTAATGACTTATAAGGGGGGGGGGGGGGGGGGGGGGGGGGGGAAACTAACGATTCGATAAGGCTTGTTTATCAAATTCGGTGTACTATTTTATCTAAATAACAAACTCGGTGTCCTTTTTTTTCAAATTTTACCGAGAATGATAAAAACACAAAAATCAAAACTAACAAATTTAAAAATGCATCTTAATACCTTATAATCCTTAGACAAGATAAAACCTTGAATGGAAAGAAGGATTAAAATGACTTTTAAAAAAAATTCAAACAAAAAAAAATGCTAAACCACACGAACACAAATCGGTAACCCATTTGCTCTTGATACCAAATGTCGGTACCTATAATATCATTTCACTTCCATACAAATAGGTATGAATCAATGATAAGAAACCATAAGAAAAGAGATAGAATTGAATTTTAGAGAGAGAAACATAGATGAGAGGAAAAGTAGAGAGAAAAAAATGTGATGGTGATTACCTTGTACAATTAGAAATACAAAATGAGACCAACACCCTCTCCATGTGATGGAGAGGGGTATTTATAGTTTCTTACTAACCTAGGGTGACGCCTAGGTATAGTGTTGTTGGACCGGCTCGGGTTTTGGGGGCTTTTAGCTGTAAACGTATACAATATTAGTTTAAATCACGAGCCCGACTCCCTTCTGCTATTACATCGATCTAATAAATAAAGACCGAGTTTCCTTGTTCGACTTAATATTTTGAGGCTAACAAATGTCCTCTCAATAAGGAAGTCAAACAGTTGGAAGAGGGGGGGGGGGGGGTGTGTGGTTAGGGGGGGGGGGGGGGGGTGGGGGGGTGGGGGTGGGGGGGTGTTGGGGGGGGGGGGGGGGGGTGGGGGGGAGGGGGGGGGGGGGGGGGGGGGTGGGGGGGGGGAGGGGGGTGGTGGGTGGGGGGGGGGGGGGGGGGGGGGGGGGGGGGGGGGGGGGGGGGGGGGGGGGGGGGGGGGGGGGGGGGGGGGGGAGGGGGGGGGGCGGGGGGGGGGGGGGGGGGTGGGGGGGGGTGGGGGGGGGGGGGGGGGGGGGGGGGGGGGGGGGGGGGGGGGGGGGGGGGGGGGTGGTGGGGGGGGGGTGGGGGTGGGGGGGGGGGGGGGGGGGGGGGGGGGGGGGGGGGTGGTGGGGGGGTCAAGTATGGAGAATTTGGGCGCTCCGCCCCTTTCAACGGAAATAAAAGAGCCAAGTTTCATGTAGGTCCATCGGGATACTATACTCGTGCAGATAATCGACCATCTTATGGGGAGAAGATACCAAGCTTAGAAGAACCCATAAATAAGCATCCGAAAGAATCAGCACTAAGAAGCGCCAAAATGAAAGAATGGTTAAGAAACTCCAAGAAAATGCAAAGATTAACACTAGGAATCAAAGCGCCTCTCTTAAAAACCTAGATGTTAGCCTCAAAATATTGAGTCGAACAAGGAAGCTCGGCTGCAAATCATAGAAGCACGGTCTTATTAAATATATTTTATAATAGGCTAAGTCACGGGTATCAGGCTTGTTTATTTAATCTAATTGTGTAAGCGTTATGGGCTTAAGCTCACAAGACCCGAGCCTGAGTCTCCAAGTCCAATCCATCTCGGCCCTATAAGTTTCATAGTGAGGGCACCAACTAGACAAGTCCAACCTTACATGGTTGTCATATAAATACACCTTCTCTATGTGTGGAGAAGGTTGGTTGTCTTATCTGTTTTATTTTGTAAACACATGGCAATCCAAACACTCTCTTATTTTCTCTCTCTTTTCTTCTCATCTTCTTCCTCTTTTCTCTTTATTTCTTATCTTATTTTCTTGTCAAATTCATGATGAAGTGAAAGTGATTTCTTGGTTCCTAACATTTGGTATCAAAAGCCTCGGGTGGGTTTAGTGGTTTCATTGTGGTTCATATTGAGCTTTTTGGATTCGACTGTTTGAGCTTATTTTCCATTCGATCTCTTTTGATTCATTAATCTGCGTATTGATTAGAAAGTTATAACTTTGTTTTATAAAAAAAACATTTCTATCTTACAAGTTAATGTTTTTCTTTATATGCGTATTTTTGGTTTTTTATTCTCTTTCACGTGGCTACAAAACAATAGATAAGACAAACAGATTCATGTTTTTTCTCCTTTCTTTTATAACGAAAATTTTGTTTTATTAACTTCTTCTTCTTCAAAGGTTTATCAGGTTATTTCTGGTTTATATAAAGTTATCAGTCATCACTTATTTTCTTTCTATGAGAAGCTTATTTCAAGCTTTAAACTAGCTTCTTATGTGTTTGTGTTCGTAGCTTATTTTCCATATAAGTTGCTTATTCTAGAGCTTATTCAAGCTTTTTGTTGGCTTACACGGTTTGAACAAGACAAGAAAGAAAAAGGACGGTTTGGGTTTTAGTAACAAGATAAGAATCTATGCATCATACGTTTTTGTTGTTTTGAGAGGCGTATTAATCCATATTTAAAGGCGAATTAATCCATATCTGAAGGCGAATTAATCTTTCTGTATAAGGAGAATTAATCTTTCTGAATAAGGCGAATTAATCCTTCTATAAAAGGCGAATTAATCCTTTTGAGAGGCGAGTTAATCACATTACAAGTTAAGGCAAATTAACTTGTAATGTGATTAATGGTTTCGAGTTTCAGTTGATGCACATTACAAGTACAAGTTAAGGCACATTACAAGAAATGCATGTCTTGTAATGGTATAAGTTACAAGTTAAGGCACATTACAAGAAATGCATGTTAGTTAGGTCAAATTTTCCAACTTTCTTACTGTCCACAATTCCAGTTGTATCTGCAACAGATGATTCTTCAGCAGTTCCAGAACGAACAGCAGTCGAGACACTCTTGAATATGTCTTCTGAAAACAAAAGAAACAATTACCAATTTAGAAAAAGGAAGCAATTCACTTGCTATTGACTAGAATTGGGGATGAAATCTACTCAACTGTTGATGCTTGCAAGACAGCTCATGGCATGTGGATAGCTATTGAAAGACTTCAACAGGGTGAATCTCTTAACATCCAAGATGTAAGACTAATTTATTTTGGGAGTTGGCCGATTTTATTCTCATGATAGACCAGTCAATGGAGTTATAATACTCAAAGGTTTTACAAGATGATGAATGATATGATAAGAAACAACCTCTTGACAGTTTGTAACGATGGCAAGTCAAACATTTGTTTCTTCATCAACTTCAACCAAAATGGTAAATTTATGACAATTGTCAAGTTATACCATGACTTTAACCAAAAAAAATAAATTACAAAAAGTTATAAATTATACTCCTAATAATCATATAACACTTGCTTGATGTAAACTTTAATTTGTTTGATGTCCGTTTACATTGAACGTTGATTTTTAGTTTACGCGATTTAACTATAAGTTAATAATTAAAAGCGAACGCGTAAAACTCTAAAAATAAATAATGGAATTTATTAAAGTTGTAAATATCCTGAAAATGAGAAATGTTACAAAAACAGATAGCCAAACCAATCACACCTCCATCTGAGTCAGCTTCTAAAGAAGACAGTGATCCAGAACAAGCTCAGAGAGATAAGGATATGCAAAAAATTTGGCACTCATTGCAAAGTACTCCAAAAAGCTCTACAAACCTACCAACAACAACCTCAGAACTTCTTCAAACTCTAGAAACACGAATATAGATACTATTCCAAGGTACAAGAATGACAATCAGACTGGGAAATTTGGGAATCAGAGGGCAGTGACTGTTGTTGGCGCTAGGGAGACTGTAAGTAGTCAGGTAGTGCAGCAGACTGGGATATAGTGTTTCAGTTGCAAGGAATTTGGTCATTTTGTTAAAGAATGCAGGAAACCAAAAAAAGGATAAAAGACTACTCGTATCACAAGGAAAAGATGTTGATGTGCAAACAAGCTGAGAAAGGTGTTCCATTACAAGCAGATCAAGTTGATTGGCTAGAGGACACGGATGAGGAGGTCAATAAACAAGAACTAGAAGCACATTATGGTTTCATGGCAAAGATTCAGGAAGTCTTACATCCAGAATCAAATTCAAATGCTGAGCCATTGGAACTGGTACAATACGATGCTGAATATAATGTGTTTGCCAATGAGAGATAGCATTCTGAGCAACCTGAATCCATTAGTTACACATGTGTAGTGGAAAAGGTTGATAGTAATGTCATCCCTGATTCACCACATATGTGTGATAATGATATTCAGACTGACCAAAATGCTGAAGATGAGCGTGCTGCGCTTACTAATTTAATTGCAAATTTAACACTTGATACTGAAGAGAACAAAAAGATTTTAAAGCAATTAAATAAAGAAAACGCATCATTGACTCAAGAATTAAAGGTTGGCAAATCCAATCTTGAGGAGTCTAATAGTACTCGCGATAGTTGCCTAATTGCACTTCAATGTAAACAGACTGAGCTTGAGAAGTACATGGCCTTTAATGACCGTACAGTTGATTATGACAAACTTGAACGTAAGTTAAATAAAACTCTAGGACTATTAGCTCAAAAAGAGATTGACATCAAAGAAGGTTTAAAACTTAAAGCCTATGAAATTTCAGTTGTCAAAGACAAACATGATGAGTTAGTCAAACTGAGTCTTTTAACAAAGTCACATTACGAAGGTCTTGTCAAAGAGAAAACTAAGGTGATAACGGATTTGAAAAGCAAGGAAGAAAAAGATATTGAGAAAATGATTTCAATGGAAAAGCAATTAAAGTTTTTGAATGAAATTGTTTATAAAAGGAATCAATTAATTCAGACCATTCATATGTTAGCCCCTAAAGGCTCAACATTCAATGGTAGACCAACTATTGCAAATCTCATGTACCTCAAGAAAGCTCAATCTGAAAAGCCATGTTTGTATAAGATCCCATATGATACTTCTGATCTTGCAAATAGATTTACCCCTGATAGGCAATATACCTTGAATCTTAAAAAAGAGAGTAGATCAAAATTGGATAAAGACTTAGTGAAACCTTGTTAGGATCTCATAAATGGACCCAAACAAAGAAGCTTCGGTCACTCGAAGTTACAAGACAAAAGTCTAGCTCGAAAGACTATGTTATTTAATGTTTATTATGTATAAGGGCCAAGATGTAAAAAGCCCAAATAGAAAGCCCTAAAAGGCAAATCCTAGTTAGTATAAATACACCTAGTTTAGTCAAAATTAGGTTAGCTACTCATTTTCATTTTTCCATCTTAAGGGTTTTGTAGCAACTCTTTGTTTCATTCAATCAAAAGTCTTTAATGTTTAATCTTTCATTTTGGTGTCATTGATCTCCTTTATGGTAGCAGTACTAACTTCAGGGTTTAACAAGTATTAATATTATAGTTACTGCTTGAACCTGAAGTAGTTACAAATGCCAAGTCTTTATCATTATTGCTTGCACTAGCAGATTTCTTAACCTTCTGTTCAACTATTTTAAATTGTTGTACAGATCATCGAAACCCATAGTATCAAAATCAGGTTTGTTCATCCAAACTACAACATGTGTATCCTATTCGAAGGTAAGCACTTAAAAATTTTACATTTAAGTCTTCTTGTAGGAGTACCTCCCGAGAATTGCCCATCTATACAATCTTTTGAAGCCTGTGTAAATATAAAAATCAGTGATTCTTGAGCTGAAGCTCTAAAGTTTTCTATACTGTTGTTTCAACAGAGCCTTCGGTGTTTTTTGTTGCTTCATTTCCTCCAAATCGAGCTTTAATATGCAGCAAACATTGATGTGCATCAACATTAACATTGGGTTCGGGGAAAAGGGTTTTTTTGTTTTTAAAGTAGTTTTTTTTTTGGATATTGTTATTGGGCAGTGCCATGAGCAGTAGACTTATTGCCTTTACATCATTCTTTTTACATGTCTTTTCTTCAATAGTAGCAGGTGAAGTCATCTTTGTTGTTGTTGATGTACCAGTTTCTTCTGGTGGTGTTGTTACAGGAATATGTACCCATGAATTCCCATTCTCTATAACTTCCCATAGAGCATAATCCTGAATCTGAAGAATAGTTTGATCTATCTCCCACATCTTTACTCCCCGTGTTGAGATGGGAGCTTTAGCCAAAGCTATGTTATGTGTATTTCCATTCCATTACTTCTAGATCAAAGTTTCTCAAAGAACAGGCTCTGATACCACTTGTTGATCCCAAGCTTGATCGATTCTTTACCTTGTAAAGAGTATGTTACCTTGGATGAATCCAAAATAACAAAGGTAGAGACTTTGTTTGTATATCAAAGTGTATGCGGAATCTACACTTCAATACTCTAGAAGTATATATCAATGAAACAGTACTAAACAAAGAACAATGAACAAAACACAAAATGCTTCAATATTATTAATGATAATACGAGTACTCTTGCTTAGTATCAGGGTTACAAACCTTGAAGCTATATCTTCTTTCTCAAAGATGGATATCTATCTCTTTAGTATATTCTAAACCTTAACCTATGATCTCCTTTTATACACCACAAGGAGTCCTTTACAAGATAACTATCGAACTTTTAGGATCAATTACAATTATAATCATATACGTAACTTCCTAAAATATATACATTCCATATTTATCTCTTTGCATCCTTATCTCCAAGTCAGCAGCTTTGACCATCAACGGTATTAACTTTTCTTCTAGCAGTATTAACTAACACTGGCAGTACTAAGTTTGTACTTGCAGTACTAACTCCATTAGTACTATTAGTTATACATTGGCAGTATTAACTCTTGATACAGATTTATTCCCAACAATGATGGTTCAAGCTACTAAAGACATGAGTGAAGATTCAGCTTCTCATACTAATTTCATTCCACACCCACTTCAATACTCGACATCTTCATTATAACCTTAAAAGAAAAAGTCAAGAAGGAAACAGAGGAAGGACATTGGTCCTACAGAGCCTATCCCTGATGAGGCTATCAATGAGGAGCATGTAGCTACCCCTTCCTGTGATCCACCTCAAAGTGGTGAGGATAGAATGCAACTTACTGAATTGATGGAATCTTTCTACAATATTACAATAAGAGTCTTTCTCTGGAGATACAAAATCTAATAAGCTTTGGAGATTAGAGCTTTGACAAGAAGAGTAAGAGATGGAAAGAGAAGGATGTCAGAACACAGGGTTCAAGGATTAAGGAAGATTTGTTCAACTAGGCAGGGGTAGAATCCTCTATTGATGTTTAGTTTGGGTTACTCAGGTGGATGATCAATAAGGGGAGGAAAATTGCTAATCTTGATGCTGATGCAGAAGTGACTTTGGTGGATGAGACTCAAGAGATGAATGATGACAACCTGATGTTTGATACAGATGTGTTGGAAGAGCAGGAAAAAGAAGTTGCTAAAAAGGAAGTTAGTGCTGCTGATCCAGTTACTACTGGTGGTGAAGTATTTACTACTGCTAATGTTGAAGCTACTACTGCCAATGCTCCAACAACAACTATTGATGAGTTGACTCTGCTCAGACTCTTATAGGAATCAAAAGAACTAAAACCCAAAGTTGTTACATCTTCTGCTACAACAAACTACAACTACAAGACCCAAAGCTAGAGGTGTTGTAGTTCAAGAGCCAAGTGAATTCAAAACAACATCATTACCTTTACAAGCATCACAACTTCCACAGGCTAAAGACAAAGGCAAGGCAAAAATGGTTGAGCCTAAAAAACCTTTGAAGAAGAAAGATCAAATTGCAATGGATGAAGAAGTTGCTAGAAATCTTGAAGCTCAACTACAAGCTGAATTGGAAGAAGAAGAGAGGATTTCAAGGCTAATGGGAGAAAGCAACGTTTTTTACTTGATTCATGGGATAACAAACAAGATGATGATGCTGACTTTCTAATGGGTTAACAAATGCAAACAAAAGGAACAAGAAGAGTTGAGTATTGAAGAAAATGTCAGATTGTTTTTAGAACTCTTGGAGAAGAGGAAAGAAAACACTTTTTTATAGTACAATGAATACAAAGTGGTGAAAAGCAGTGAGGACAGAACAGGAAAGAAGTTCTAAAAGAGTAGGGATAAGCATGATCTGACTACCTCAAAGAAGTAGAAGATTAGTTGTGCATGTAAAAGCTGAATAATGTGATCAAGAGGAGGCGAGATGAAAGCATATTAAGATGTTATAGATGATGAAGTAGCAATTAATGCTATACCTCTAGCCATCAAACCTCCAGTGATTGTTAAATACAAGATTGCAAAGAAAGAATGTTTGTATACTTTTAATTGATAAGAGCTGATAGAAGTTCAAAAAGATACTTATCAATGATCAAGATGCTTCAAAATATTGATAGAGAAGACTTGGAGACCTTCTAGAAGTTGGTTAAAGCTAAACATGGGAATACAAGGCCAGAGGATGAATATGAGAGAGTGTTATGGGTGATATGAGGTAATATTTGATCTGACATAAAAATGTGGAAGTTTGGAGATTCCAACAGGGATACAAAGTGATATTTGGATGCTGTTCGATACTGTGGAGTGCACTTTGGTAGGTTTAAAAATCTACATTTCTTTATGTTGGTTGAAAAGATATCCCCTTACAAAACAAGCACTTTGTAAGATATCTTTATGTTGGTTGAAACTCCCACATACAAAACAAGCTTTCTTTATAAACTCAAAACCATTCCTAAGGTCTGAGTCTTCATTCCATTCTAGTTTTTTTTTACCCTAGGACTTTGACTTTTACTAGATGCTCTATTGCTTATGTGTGTTTTCCTTTATTAACAGATTTTACGATTCTCATCAGATTTGACAAAAATGATTTTCGAATTGTGGTTTTTTGATTTTTTAATTTTCAGATGACACTTTTTAAATCTGTCACAAATTAGCATTCTCCTTCCTCCCATAGCTATTAGCGACACTTTAAAGTGTCATGATCTGTTGCTAATCTGTCACAAATTCGAGCAGTACTAACTGCTTTCCAATAGCTATTGGTAATTGTGTGAATTTATGTTTAAGTTGATAAAGGACAAAACATATGTAAGTTGAAGGGACTTTAAAAGACAAAGGAGAATTCTTTAAATGATGGATAAGATTTCAGATGATTCTCCTTAAATAGGAACAAGATTAACATTGATGACTTGCTTAATAAGGTAAAGACAAGTTATTATGTATTGATTGTTGATAGGAAGAATTTATGTTGATTTATGTATTTAATAATTTCCTTTTTGTATTTATTATCTTCCTTTGTAAGTCATGATCTCTCCCTATATAAAAAGATCATAGACATAGGTTTACATATCCAGAAAAGTGTGTGTGTGTACACAAGAAGATGTAGACGTCTAGTATAGAGTTGGTGTAGCCTCAAGGTAATCAAGGTTTTCCTTGATCCCTGTTACAGTTCATTGATGTAACCGTATTGTTCTGATCAAATAATATTGGGGCTATGGTGAATGTTTGGTAAAACCTTGTTGTTTATCTTTGTTCTTATTCCGCTTTGTTTTTATAACTTATGAACATTGATATTATCCTAGATAAAGGTCTAAACAACCTGAGCTTAAACGATCAGAGAACCTATCACATGTTTTAGGTTTCCACAATTGGTATCAGAGCCATGTGGCTCTCAATCTAGAATCTACAAGGTTTTTAAAGAAACCCTAAAACCCTAATTTTGAATCAATTTTGGTTAAAGTTTTCAAGGGTTTTTGAGTTTTTATTTTTTTTTTATTGTATAACAGAGTTTATAATCATCCTCTCTACCTGTTAGGGTATGCAATATGATTTTTTTATAATTTATTGTTACTATTAAATGGTTTTTCTTCACATCGAATTCGGTTTTCTTTGTTGGTAATTCAAATTATTTGAATTCGGTGAAGTTAGGGATTACACAAAACCCTAATTCGGTAAAACAATCTTTATGGGTATGGATTCCGTTTTCATTGATGATTTACTTTCTTGAATCCATAAGAATTACAAGAAGCAGATGGATCTTTAAGGATTAAGGGTTTGGATTCGTTTATTGTTTTATTGGAAGTTATGAAAACCCTAAAATTCGTTGTTGCTGCTGATGAAATCATCAATTGTGCTCATGAATCAAAACCCTAATGGTTCGTTTAGGGTTTGTTGATGATCATGTTTGGAAGAACGGAAGCTTGGTGATCACGTTGTTGTGTAACCATTTGGGAAAATGTGTAAAGATGCCTTCAAAAACATGTGTACGATTTATTTCAAAAAGAAGAATGGTAAATCGATATGCTACTGTCACATAAGATGTACACAACTAGGAGGATTCAACAGTTAGTGATGGACGTGTTGTTGGTATCAGAGCCTGATGGCTCTCGATTTAGGATCTACAAGGTTTTTGAAGAAACCCTAAAACCCTAATTTTCAAGAAATCGAGGTGGTTAAAAGTTTCAATGGGGTTTTGAAGTTATGTTGATATAATGATGCTTACGATCGTCCTCTCTACCTGCTTGAGTAGGTAATACAATTAGTAAGCGTTAATATTTTTTTTGGGTTTCGATTTGTTATTTTGATGCAAGATTTGTATTATTAAACCGAGATCAAGGAAATCCTAATCCAAGAGTTTTTTGCTATATGATTTTCTTGTTATTAATCTCGTTGGATTTCGTACTCTCAAGAATTTGTTCTCTTTGTGGTTAAAAGAAAGGATTGAAAAGTTACGAGTAGAAGCACAAAATAACAAAGACTTTGATTTGTTGTGGCGATAAAACCATAATATGGTTCTTATTTATAATATTACTAGTTCTGGTGAGTTACCCACATGGGTGATGATGAACCTTAGTAGTATGTTTTCTGGTGTCGAATCTACATGTCCTACTACTGCTATTGATCACAAGGAAGATATGGCGGTATGAAATACAAGGAACATGATTCGATTTGGGTTTTATGTATATTAATACTGTTTGAGCACAATGGAATGTTAATACTGTTCAAACATTTTTAGTACTGCTTGATACATTAGTACTGCTCGTCTCTTGGTACTAATACAAGAAGGTTAATGTTGTTCGAAATATCTAAAGCTGCTCAAAACAAGTTGTTACTGTTTAGGATTTGAAGAAGTATAACAGTATTAAGTTAATATTGTTCGCCCATGCTTTGTGTTGTTTGAAAATTGTTAATGCTACCTGCTTTGATTGATCATGGTTAATACTTTTCGAGTAGGTTAGTACTGTTCGCACAAAGAAAGCAAAAGAAGATACTGTTCGAGTAAGTAGTTTAATACTGTTTTAATACTGCTCGAATGGAATTTAAGGCTGTTAGCTTCGTCCGAGAAAAGGTGATCTCGAACAGATGGGTGACACACACAGAAGAGTTTGGTGTTTTGATTTGTTACACACACAGGTTCAGATTAATTTTGGTTTTAAATGTTTAATGGCTCGTATTTAGACTATTTGGATTAATTGGTTACGGAGTTTATTTGGTATCTCCTATTTGAATTTGAAGTGAGTTTTACAAAGGAGTTTACTTATTTTATCTTGAAATCGGGGTTGGGTGGTTGCATGATTTCAATGATAACTTGCTTGAACATTTACGGTTTATGATTGGGACTTAGTTTATCTAGTTTCCAGCGGTCAAGTGGTGGTTGAGGACCTGGTTAACTATCACTTAAAGGAGTTACCTTGTAGTGCTCAGTGTCACACGAAGATGTCGATGTGGATAAATTCAAGAGGTGATTTGTTTTTAGAGACTTGATCAGCACAAATTCTCTACACCGTTCTTCAATCTACAATAGTGCAAGCTTAAGTAACAAATTTGGGGGATTTTACTTCAGTTTCAAGTTTGGTATATCAAGTGTACTTCATCAGTAATCATTACA
>BQNB010014347.1:6285-15957 GCA_026074375.1 Tanacetum coccineum
AAGACTTATAAGTCATAAGTCTCTATAAAGGGTATGTTTGGCGAAATGGGCTGGGGCGGGCTGGGGCTTGTGATGGGGTTAGAGCTGGGGCTAGGGCTTATATTATAAGCCGAAATTGAAATTTGTATTTTTGTAAACTTGTTTGGCAAATGGGATGGGACTGGGGCTTATTATTGTAAAATTACTAAAAGGGACATAATTAAATTAGTTTTATGGTATATGTTAGATATTTTTGTGGGTAAATATGTAATTTATGGTTCATAAGCCTCGGGCTAAAGTTTTTAGCCCCTTTTATGGGGCTGGGGCTTATAGGGGCTTATGACTTCATAAGCCCGCGTGACAAACGGGGCTTATTTTATAAGCCGGCTTATTTTAAAAGCTCAAGCCCTGATAAGCCCCTATAAGCCTCTTGCGAAACACACCCAAAGCCCAGCCCAAAGGGGCTAAAAACTTTATACCGGGGCTTTTGAGCCGTAAATTACTTATTTACCAAAAAAATATCTAACATGTAACAAAAACTCATTCAATTATGTTTTTTTAGTAATTTGGAAATAATAAGCCTCAGCCCATTTAACAAATAAGTTTACAAAAATATAAATTTCAATTTCGGCTTATAATATATGCCCTAGCCCCAGCTCCAACCCAACCTCAGCCCCAACCCATTTCACCAAACATACTATTAGTCTAAGGTATGGTGTTGTTATCGTTTTTATCTAGTTTTTTATGAAGATGATATCGATTAATGTGAGGGTTATGGGGGAGTATGGGAAAAAAGATTGGATTAGATCAATAATTAAGGATGAACGGCCAGATGTTATCGGGCTTCAGGAAACGAAATGTGGAGTGGTTGATGATTTATGGATTGAGGACATATGGGGTGGTCAAGGGTATGGTTACTCTCAATTACCGGCAAACGGAAATTCAGGGGGTATAATAGTGATATGGGACACGAGAATCTTTGTGTGCAATGAGGCGGTTGAGGATGAGAGATTTATCATGGTAAAAGGGTCATGGAAGGGAAAAAATGGAGAGGTTTTTTTGGTATGTGTTTAAGGGCCGCATGTGAGAAGACAAAAAGCCTCGTTATGGGATAAAGTTATAAGATTGATGAATAGATGGCAAGGGGCATGATGCATTTTTGGTGATTTAAATGTGGTTAGGAGAAATAAAGATAGACTTAACTCACAGGTGAACATTAAGGAAATGATGGAGTTTAACGAGTTCATTAACAATACGAGACTAATTGAGATCTCAATGGGGGGTAGGAAGTTTGCTAGAATTAGCGATGATGGAATGAAGTTTAGCAAGTTAGACAGATTCTTGTTGAATGATAAATTTAATGAATTATGGGGTAATTTATCGATCGTTGCCTTGGATAGAAAGTTATCTGATCATTGTCCAATCGTGATAAAGGATGTTGAGTTGGACTTTGGTCCGAAGCCATTCAAGGTCTTCAATATTTGGTTGAAAGATCCGGATTTCTTTAGAGTAGTAGAGGATGCATGAAAGAAAGAGGTAAGGAGCTCTCAACCGGATTGTATTTTTTGAGATAGGCTAAAAAATGTCAAGGCAAGTCTTAGGGCATGGAGTAAGGATAGGTTTGGTGGGCATAAAGTAAAGGTGGAAGAGTTAAGGAAAGAAGCTATGAGATGGGAGTTAGAGGCGGAAAAGAGAGCGTTGAACGAAAATGAAATGTGTTCTTAGATGGAGGCTAGGAATCAATAGGAGGATAAGGAAAGGGAATACGGTAACATGCTTCGTCAAAAGTCTAGAATTAAGTGGGATGTCGAAGGCGATGAAAATTTAAAATTCTTTCATTCTTATGTTAAGAGGAGGAATAACAAATGTAATCTTAGCGGTATTATAGTTAACGGGTTGTGGTGCGAGGATCCTAGAATAATCAAAGAAGAGATGGCTAGACATTACAAAAACCTGTTTTCCGAGAGGGGGGGATTCGTCTGATATTCTGTAGTAGCAAAATTAAGAAAATATCCACGGAGGAGGCTCTCAAGTTGGAGAAGGAATTCAGCGAAAAGGAAGTGTGGGAAGCATTTTATGGTTGCGAAGGGGATAAAGCCCCCGGTCCTGATGGTTTTAATTTTAAGTTCATCAAAAAATCATGGAAGGTTATTAAAATGGACATTCTTAGGGTTTACCAATCGGGGAGAACATGCGGCGGATAAATGCTTGGGGTCCGGTAGTGGAGAAATTTAAAAATAAATTAGCGGATTGGAAAGCTAAAATGATGTCTTTCAGGGGTCGTCTAACATTGGTAAAATTGGTTCTTGGTAGCTTGCCATTGTATTATTTCTCGATGTTTCGCGTGCCTTTGAGTGTTTTAAAAAATCTTGAGAGAATTAGAAAAAATTTCTTTTGAGGAGGGGTTGGGGAGGGTAAAAGAATTTCTTGGGTTAAATAGGATTCGATTCTTGCTTCATTTGGGGAGGGGGCTTAATATTGGGTCATTAAGGGCGAAAAATTTGGCTTAACTAGGAAAGTGGTGGTGGAGGTTTAAGAAAGAGTGTGGGTGCTTGTGGGTTAGGGTGATCAAAAGCATCCACGGAGATAGTGGGGGGTTGGGCGATGTTAGGGCTTCGGGTGGTGTAGGTTTGGGTAACGGGGTGTAGATCGATATTGTGTGGGGTGGTATGGAGATTGATGGGATGGGGTTAGAGTTTTCTTCTTTTTGTCTTGGGGTTTTAGGTAACGGGAGGGATATTAGATTTTGGGTAGATAGGTAGGTTGATAATTGGAGGTTGTGTGATAGATTTTATAGGTTATACCATTTGGATAGGAGGAAGGATGGTTGTGTATGGGATAAGGGGTCATGGGTTAACGATGTGTGGTGTTGGAAATGGGAATGGGTTAGAAGCATTAGGGTAGAGTAAGTAGGGATTTTGAGGAGCTTTTATGTGTTGTGCGAAATATTGTTGTTTGTTCTAATTGTAGGGATAAATGGAGGTGGGTGCTTAGTGAAGACGGTGACTTCACGGTCAAAGAGCTAGCAAGATTGGTGGAGGATAAAATTCTTCACTTGGAAAGTGGAGGTCACGAGACGCTTTGGAATAAATTGGTGCTTAAGAAAGTAAACATCTTTATATGGAGGGCGATAAAAGGTAGAATTCTAGTTCGTCTGGAGATAGATAGAAGAGGCATTGATTTGGACTCGGTTCTTTGCCCTTGTTGTAACAATGTCTTGGAAACTTGCGCTCATAGCTTGGTTACTTGTGATTTAGCGAGGAGTGTGTGGGATAAAATATTCGATTGGTGGAAGGTGGGGGGCGTGAATGCTTTCTCTATTGAAGAATTTTTTTCATCTAATGGAGGGGCTAATGTCCCCACCATTCTATCTTGTGTATGGCAAGCGGTAATTTGGACTTTCGGCTATTTCATTTGGAAAGAAAGAAATGAGTGTGTGTTCCGTAAAAAAGTCTCAAGTACTAACAGGATTTTTCAAGATATCTAACTCAAAAGCTTCGAATGGATTGTGAGAAGATCAAACAAGTATAAATCGTTAGATTGGCAACAATGGATATGGGAGCCGCTCAAGATTCGGATACAGTAAGTTTGTACATGATGATTCGAGATATAGCGTTTACTGCAACTAATTCTATAATGGCAGTTAGTTCCGTCTAGTTAACCAGTGTGTTCAGGGATATCACCGTGTTCACAGGATCTGCAATGCAAGTGGCTGCACATTGCTGTTATGACATTGGTTGCTGCATTTATCAGTTCGGTGCATTTATCTACACCTTGCTGATGGCAATTTTTTTCTTTAGTTATTTGTGTGTTCAGAGGAGCTCCTACTCAAGCATGTGCTGTCTAAGTGAGAACTTTAATGTTCAAAGTCTATGGTTGCTCAATGTTCTGATATGATTTTTTATGACAGGTTAGAAAAGTTAATTTTTATTTAGGTATGTTGTTTGGTTCCATTTTGTTCCTACCTGGTATTATGCTATAAAATATAACAGGTGGGACATGGGATTTTAGATGGTGTTTTAGTTTGTCATTGTAAGGTACTGACCCAATGTTTGGTCAGTTTGCTTATTTTGTTCTTGGGTCCCTTCCTTTTTAATTGTCTTGATTGGGAAGGTGGGATGACTTTTCCTTTGTATTGTTTTTAGTTTTCTTGGGTTGTTCCCATAATATATGTTGCCTTTCTAAAAAAAGTTATAGTAGAAATTTGATTAACGTTTGAAAGATATAAGTAACTATAACGATTGTGATTGTTTTTATATATTTTTATATTATTTTTCAATTGTTGATGAATTGCAACTTAATACATGCTATAGACCCGTACTAGTATAGACTCGGTTATCCAAGAGGTCCCGTTTGTTGAATTTCTATTTAATCTTTTGTATTCTCGTTTAAAGTTTCTTGTTAATATTTGGTTTCAACATAGCATCAGAGCTTCTCATACAAGCTTTCGGGTTAGTCATTCACTAGTCTCTACTTTTGTTTAGATCTCGTTTTATTTGGAATTGTGTCGTAGACCATTGCTAGTTTATTCGTTTTTTTTGATAAGGTTGATCATGTTAGTAAGACACTAATGATCTAGCTGCATCGCATAAATTTGTTTTAAGCATTAAGACAATATATCATCTTGCCGAGTCATAGGGATTTTCTATGGGTAGTATAGTAAAATTGTTAAAATGTCAAGCTTATGATAGTTGAGGGGCTTATTGGAATTTATTTTTAGTAACTAACAAATATTGTTCCAGTCTTGTTACTTTCCTTTAGGTAGGGTCTAAATGAAAATATGGTGTATATAAGGAATGAGGAGCTAGGGTTCTCTCATTATGCTATCCGTTTTCTCACACACATCTCTCTCATTTCTTTCTCAAGTTTATAACAGTTTCATTGTTTAGTTTAATGATCAATTGATATTAAGGTTTGATCATCTTGATCATAGTCTTAGTTTGATAGATATTAAAGGTCTTTGTAAGTGTGAGTTTTGTATTCTCAAGCTGCATCCGTGTTAGGGACAGTCTTATTTCTTTTGTATTATATTGGTCAACACCTGTTTTAGGGACTGATATACACTATCTTTTGTTTAATAAAAAAGTCACCATAGGGGAGGTTGGCTGGGTGATTTAAGAAGTTTTGTAGTGTGTATACCATTTTTACATGGTATCAGAGCTGTAGGTTAGTATCTCAGCTCTAATCGGTGATTCTTAAGGTTAATTGAAGGTTTATTCGATTAAGGGTTTTTTCTTGAAACCCTAATTTTTAGGGGTTTTCATTCTTTGTGGTTTCTTAAGGGTTCTTGTGGTGTTAATCATTGATTAACAAGTTTTTTGGTGGTTTTGTGAAAACCCTAATTTTTGATTTGGGGGTTTGTTGATCTTGAGGTTTTGTGGATCGATTGGGGTCTTTCTTGGTTCAATTACTCTGGACTAAGTGAATCTATAGTGATTAATTGTCTTTCGCGGCTCCTAGTTATAGCATTGTAAGTGATTCTTTTTTTCCTTTAAGAGTAACAGTTCTTGGGTTAAGTTGGTGCAAACAGAGTGCTTAACACCTTGATCTGCCACCTCTGTGTGGTGTGAATACCTGATCTGGCCACTCTTAGTTCACTTTGCCTGAAACTGGTTAATTTTGGGTGTGAGTGTTTTTTACACTTCTTGTTTTTAGTGTTAATTGAGTCTAGATTGCTGGAGGATAGGAATTTAGGCAGTCTTGAGAAGTTGTTGGTGAATATTGTTGGTAGTTTGTTGTTATTCTGTTTGGCTATTGATTGCTGATTATTATGTGTTGTTGGTTAATTGTTTTTGGTTAGTTTGTTTGTCTATTTCTTGTCTGTTATTTCTTGATTGTTTTTGTTGATTCTTATCTGTTTTTTTATCATGGCTATCATGATTGGGTCTTTGGACCAGGGTAATCCTTTGCATCTTCATGCAAATAATTTCAATTGTGCATCGATCGTGTCTATTAAGTTGACTGGTATTGAAAAATTATAGAATCGGGGATAGTGCAATGAAATTGGCTCTTCAAATTATGCATAAAATGTGATTTATAAATGGTAATTGTAACATGGCTAATTATGTTACTAGTGCTCCTTTGCTTGAACAGTGGGATAGATGTAATGCTATTGTGTTAAACTGGATTGTAAGTTCTTTATCTTAGGATGTTTATCTGGGTCATGTGTTTTCCGATAATGCTGCTAATGCGTGGAAAGAATCACAAGAAACATATGATAGAATTGATGATTCAATTGTGTTTAATCTGTTACAGAAAATTAAGATATTTAAGCAAGGTGTAACAACTGGGAAATTTTCATATTTGTATTTTGGCTATTTTACATATTATTTTTACTATTTACGGTTATGATAGTAAATTACGTGAAACCAGGGAGTTTTCCCGCGTGAAACTGAAAAACGTTCTTTGGACGCGTTCCGGCTTTTGAATAAGCGTAGTCTTTTTACGACTATCACGTTTCGACTTAATGAGCATGTTTTTAATTCTATTTTATTTTTATCTTTGATGTCGCGTATATTTAAATTTTACGTGTCACGTTAATTTTGTAAAAAACATTTTTACTTACACTTACATTTCCTAAATATCTAGATATTATTTACTTACATAAAGATTCAAAAATTGGCAACTTTGGCCCCCCTTTTCCCCCTTGTGCCATCCGTGTAGAATACAAGTAATCTTTACTATATGCAAGAACTAGAGAGAGAGAGAGTGGGTTAGATGAGCACTTAGAGAGAGAAAGTAAACTTGTAATATTATATGTGAAAAATGAACAACCAACCACCTCTCCAAGGCATGAAGAGGTGTATAAATACCTATACATAGCACGTGGGCTTGGGCTAGCATGGGTTTATCCATGGGCCTAACAAACTAACTATGTAAGTTTCCAAAAATTACTTAACGAGCTAACGACTGTTATCTATGGAAGCGACCGACACTTTCGTGTTCCTAACAATCTCCCCCTAAGGGAGGTCGCTCCATTTTACAAAAACTTAAACCTAGCATACTATGCTTTAACTTTAGTCTTGAGCTCGTAGTCTTTAACTTGTGAATTGATGTAGTGATCATAGACTTTTAGGCTTGAGCTTGTTTTTATAGCTTGACTTCTAAGTGAATATGTGATTTTGAGCATCTTGAGATCATCAACCAAGCATAATCTCTTTACATCATCTTGTATGATTTTCCATCTTGTAAACTTGTGACTTCTGGACCAACATGTTCATACCTTTCTTGATTTGTTGACTTGAAAAGCTTTAATGTTGCATCTTTCTTGAAATTATTTAACTTTAACACTTTGTCACTTCGAGAAAGATGTTCGGTATCAGAGTAGCGGAAGTCTTAAAACATGTACTTGATCTTTCATGATGTCTTTATGTTTGTCGGTCGGGTATGAGCATGTGACAATGAATCGTGACTCGTCGAGAATCAGCTGCACCAATCGTCATGAGTACTTGCAGGTTTAGGTTAGTGATAATCAACAGATATGGACGAGAGTGTCTTTGCCACTTCGTCGAATATGGTTGCAATAACCACGGTTCCCCGTTGATCAGTATAAATATTGCCTGTGATCAGGTAGAATTCTGAAGAATCTCCTTGACAGGGTTTCACAGCTGCACTAGCCGTTCTCATTACCGGAGCGTCTGAAAGCAGACAACACGGTATGAGTGAACTAGCAAGACGAAGTCTCACTGATTGAATAAAAAAATCAATTTGAAAATCAATCGATGCATCACTTGCTAAAGTGTTTTCGTGACACATCGAGAGTGTTAATCATTTCAAAAATTCATTAGCAACCGTTGATCCATTTCCTGGAACAAGTTTGATTCCTATAGAATCACACCATCGTTTCTTTCCAGTTGTCACAAGTTTGATTCATAAGAACCTCACAAGTCACCTACCATGAGCTTGTTTGATGTTAGCTCAAGCAGGATTTCCATCTTCACTGTGAATAATATCACTCGAATGTTCTGGCAAAATCACAAGGATAATGCGTAGGACTCTTAATATATATTTTGTTATTCACATTGTGTGACTTAGCAAGCATAATTTGACAAGTGTCCTAATGAGATTTATGGATGATCTCTTTTGGCTTTAGACTCAATAGTTGATTCATGCTCAAACACACGTATAAATATGCGTAAGGGCCGAACACAATAATATAGTGGACAGACACGGAAAAACCTTAGGAAAGGTTAAACCGAATCTCCCGAGTTATCGTAATCCCTGACGAGGCGTGAATATGGAAAATCAGATGTTGTTTGTGGAATAATGCTTGAATGCCAAATATTTTTGATTGATTTTAATCTAATAATTATACTACAGAATTTTAAAACGAAAGATATAAGATATATAAAACAAATATGCTTGCCAAGTAAGGTATTAGGAACCTCAAGTGTGAACTTAAGTACTAATCAATGAACCAATATCCGTCTAATAAATTATTTCCTCACAACGTTGGTTTATTTTGAAAACAATTTTTTTATTAAGATATTAATGACTAAATTTATGCCTAATTACTCTTACGGCTTTTGCTCGTTCGAATAACCAAAACACAAATCTAAACAATCAGTAAATTATTAATCGACAATCACTTTTTATATCCACACTTAAGTCACAAAAAAAACTCACTTAGCAAGCGTAATAAAACTACTCACTAATCATATTAATCAACAAAGCAATAAAAGACATAATAAGCAAATTATACTACACTAATTAATATTGAAAAGAGAAGAGATTTAGAACCCGAATGCCGAAACCAAAACGAATAAAAAAACACCCGATCTAATAATCTATCAAAATACTTAAGTTTAGGAGCTAAAAGCTTTTAAACTTAAAATATTGAGTTAGCCTACTAGACCCTTAAGCTCCACGCCTCATGAGTTGACCGGTACCGTCACGAAACAAAACTAAACACCAACTGTTATTGATAAAACAATTTAACACACAAAACATGCAAATTCACACTTTCTGTTTCAAATAGCCAAACTTCATGTAATTCTACAGACCAAACGTGGCCCAACAAGGGTTTTAACAACACAAGGCCCAAATAAAAAAAAAGTAAAAAACAAATTAACTTCTACAAACTTAACGCAACACAGTAGGGAAATGGAAATTTTGATGTAATAGCCTTTTAGTGATAAGCAAAAGCCAAGTACAGTTTTAATGAGGAAAACTATCAAATAGGCTAAGCCGAAAACATTTAGAAGATTCAGCTAAAAAAAGAAAAAAAAAAGAAAAAGAAGTGAGCACTTTTAAAACTAAATGAGCTCTCGATTATTTAGGTGGTCCGAGGCTTATCGAAATAAGCCGAGTAGCTAAATACTCGTGGCCACCTTTTTACAGATCGAATCGAGCTTAATAAGGGAAACGAACAAAGCTAAATAGCTTATTCGAGCAAAGGAAATAAACTAAGATAATAAGCAACAATAAGCTAAAAATATAACTTCTGAATTAATAAGCTAACAATTAAGTTACATTAAGCTAGAAATTAAGTTGAAATATAAGCTGAAACAATGTTAAAGATGTAAAAAAAAGTTACATGTAAAAAAGAAGATAGATTGCATAAAAAAATAGATCCCCCGGGTGCTGTAGCATGCGTTTGCTTTATATAGCCAATTGAGAGGAGGTGTAGAATTTTCTTCGATCACCACTTGATTCAAGCCACTTGGACTTTTGATATTGCCTCATCCCATCGCA
>BQNB010014347.1:18000-75290 GCA_026074375.1 Tanacetum coccineum
GTCCGAGCCGTGAAAACGTGATTTAAATGGTTGTTCTTGTAAGTCAAGTCAGACCTAAAAGTCAAAGGGGTAAAATAGTTATCTTAAAAGTCCGAAAATTCTCGGATGTCACATTTCTCGAAGTGACGGAGTGTTAAAGTTAAAGAATTTCAAGAAATATGCAACATTAAAGCTTTTCAAGTCAACAAATCAAGAAAGGTATGAGCATGTCGGTCCAGAAGTCACAAGTTCACAAGATGGCAAAGCATACAAGATGACGTAAAGAGATTATGCTTGGTTGATGATCTCAAGATGCTCAAGATCACATATTCACTTACAAGTCAAACTATAAGAACAAGCTTAGACCTAAAAGTCTATGATCACTACATCAGTTCACACGTTAAAGACTACGAGCTCAAGACTAAAGTTAAAGCATAGTATGCTAGGTTTAAGTTTTTGTAAAATGGAGCGACTTCCCTTAGGGGGAGATTGTTAGGAACACGAAAGTGTCAGTCGCTTTCATAGATAACAGTCGTTAGCTCGTTAAGTAAGTTTTGGAAACTTACATAGTTAGTTTGCTAAGGCCCATGGATAAACCCATGCTAGCCCAAGCCCACGTACCATGTATAGGTATTTATACACCTCTCCATGCCTTGGAGAGGTGGTTGGTTGTTCATTTTTCATACAATTCAATATATGTTTTCTTTCTCTCTCTAAGTGTTCATCCAACCCTTTCTCTCATCTAAAACAAACTTGCCTCCTCTTTTTTCCATGTATGTTATATGAATTATTCTTCAAGGATAAAATTCAAGCCTATACGAATCACACAGCCATACTCAAGATTCATGAAAGAATTAGCACTACACATCACTTAACTTAGCGTGAGTGTTTATGCTCTTAAAATGTGGAGACATTATTTGTACGGCACAAAATGCGTTGTGTTCACTAATCATAAGAGCTTGCAACATATTCTTGATCAGAAATAGTTAAACATGAGACAACGTAGATGGTTGGAATTGTTGAGTGACTACGACTGTGAAATTCATTATCGTTCGGGAAAGGCGAACGTGGTGGCGGATGCCTTGAGCCTTAAGGAACGGATTAAGCCACTACAAGTTCGAGCCTTGGTTTTGACGACTAGTCTGAACCTTCTCGTTCAAATTTTAAACGCTCAGGTTGAGGCGAGAAAGGAAGAGAATTATGGAACCGAAGATTTGGATGGTATGATTAAGAATCTGGAGCCTCGTGCTGATGGAACGTTATGTTTGAGGAATAGAAGTTGGATGGTGACTTGAGGACTCTGATTATGCATGAGTCACATAAATCAAAGTATTCGATCCATCCTGAATCGGACAAGATGTACCAAGACTTGAAGAAACTGTATTGGTGGCCGAATATGAAGGCTGAGATTGCCACCTACGTCAGTAAGTGTCTGACTTATGCAAAAGTTATGGCCGAATGCCAAAAACCATCTAGTTTGTTGGTTCAACCTGTGATCCCAGTATGGAAGTGTGAGAACATTATAATGGATTTCGTCACCAAGTTACCAAAGACGTCGACGGGTCAAGATGCAATTTGGGTAATTGTTGACCGACTCACGAAATCTGCTCATTTCTTACCAATGAAGGAAACCGCCTTAATGGAAAAGTTGACGAGACAATACTTGAAGGAAGTAGTCTCAAGACATGGTGTGTCAGTTTCGATTATTTCTGATCGAGATAGTAAGTTTACATCTCATTTCTGGCAATCGTTGAACAAAGCTCTAGGTACTCAATTGGATATGAGTACGGCTTATCACCCACAGACGGATGGTCAGAGTAAGAGAACCATCCAAACGTTGGAGGACATGTTATTAGCTGCTTATTGATTGGATTTTTTAAGAAAAGGTTGGGATAGACACCTACCTTTGGTGGAGTTTTCCTACAACAACAGTTACCATACGAGTATCAAAGCTGCATCGTTTGAAGCACTGTACGGCCAAAAATATCGATCGCCTGTCTGTTGGGCTGAGGTTGGAGATGCTCAGCTTACTGGCCCTGAGATTATTCATGAAACTACCAAAAAGATCATCCAAATCAAGAAGCGTATTCAAGCGGCACGTGATAGACAAAAGAAGTACACCGATAGGAGACGTAAGCCATTGTGGAATAAACAGAGCTGGAGATATAGGTTTATGGTAAAAGAAAACCGCCATGGAAAGGGGAAATAACGTTTTTTCGGCAAACGGGGAAGCTAATCCTCGTTATAAGGACCTATTAAAATCCTTCTAAAGTGGGAACTACGATTGCCATATCGACTTGAACTCCCAGAGCAACTAAGTCGGGTTCATAGTACTTTTCACGTTTCCAATTTGAAGAAGTGTTTCTCCGACGAACCCCTAGCTATTCCGTTGGATGAAATCCAGATTGATGACAAGCTTAATTTCATTGAAGAACCGGTTGAAATTATAGATCGAGAAGTTAAACGGCTAAAGCAAAGCCGCATCCCAATTGTGAAAGTCCGTTGGAACTCAAGACGAGGTCCTGATTAACTTGGGTAGCGCGAGGACCTAAATAAGAAAAAGTTTTCTCATCTTTTTAGCTAACCCTGCACCTGGCGTCTAAAGTTACGTCCTTAAGCTATTGAGAACAAAGCTCTTATAACGAGGGAAGGAATGTCACAGAAACTCCCGTAAATTTCAGGTCAATATTTTTTTTAACTTTTACGATCATTATTTTTGACTTTTATACGTTACGTTTGAATATGGCGGTTTACCGGAAAGTTAACCCGCGTAAATCTGAAAAACGTCTTCGACCGGCGATCCAGACTTCGGAATTTTGATTAGTTAGATATTATATGAGAGGGGGGGGGGGGGGGGGGGGGGGGGGGGGGGGGGGGGAGGGGGGTGGGATAAGTGTGGGGTGTGGTGGGGGGGGTCTATTTATCTTTCTAAGAGTGTACATAGTTTACATCACTTCCGATACTTATTTTTAACCGTTTAAAAACATTTAATTTGCGTTTTTCGCTTTTTTGATCAAGCGAAACCCCGAAAACCTAAAATCTTTTCATGTAAACTTTAGTTATCGTTCATCTCGTGTTGATAAGACAAAATTTTCATTCATGACCCCTCTATCCTTATAAATTTGGACGCCTAAACCAAACCAAAACAACCATAAGCTTTGAAATTAAATCAAAAGTATCTTTTTTAAAAATCCCATGCATGTGTATGAAAGTGACACATGAGGGAGTCCATCTCATGCACACTAAACCATCCAAGATCAAGAAAAATGTTTACTTACACATTTTCAAAGCTTTGACTAGGAAATTCAAACCAAGATTTGTTATACTTGAACCATGGTCCTAAAAATTGAACCATATGGTCCTTGTGGCTTGCCCTTTTGTCGAACACACACACATATACGCCTTTGGTGTGTGTTGATCACTTGATACTCCAAGACTAATGCTCAAAACCCTAATTCTTGGCCTATAAATACATACTCATATCACAACTTAGGGTTTCACTTTCATTTCATAGCCTCAAAATTTTCTCATCTCTCTTCTTTCCCTCTCTTAGCTCACGGCAACAAACACCCCTTTTAGGGTTTCTATATCTTTGATTTCTAGCAAGATCCAAGTATACTAGGTTCATTTCTAAGGTCATCTAAGGTGGTTTGAAGTATTGGTTCATTTGATTTTTAAGTTTTACAATCAAGATCTACAAATTAGGGTTTGGTTATTATTTAGGGTTTTTCAAGATCCAAGTCTTCTATCTTTATTCTTGTGTTTTCTTAAGCTTGTTCTTCATATTTGTAAGCTTATCTTGAAACTTATACTTTCATTTCTACTTTCATTCTACATATGTTTATGTTCTTGCATAGATCTATGATTCCTATGGTGTTTGTGTTGATTTTTCAAAAAGAAATGAAATAATATCTTGTCATCTTTTATAAAAATAGAAGTAATATGTTTATGACTTTATGATCTTGGTGAGGTGAGTTGAAAAGTGAGTTGCAACAATAGAAATGAAGGGATTAGGTTAGTTTTAGGTGTGGTTTGGTTGTGGATTAGTTGTGAATGGAGATTAGGCTAGATTAGGCACTATTGTGAAGTTTGGTGTGATTTTTGAAAGCGTTTGTGAAATACATAGTTGCTGATCCGAAATTGTTTTGAGGTTTTGGTCGACTTAGGAATGTTTTCATTAGGCGTAAAAGTAGTTTTTGGAGAGCTCGTTTCGAGTAGATAGATTTTCATGTATTGTACACTAAAATCGGACTTAAAACGGCCAAGTTATAGCCAAATGAAACTTGAAACATTTTTCGGCAAAATAATTAATATAGGTGCTGATGTGAATAGTAAAATGAGTTTTCGGGATGTTTTGAGCTTTTAAAACGCTAGCGAAACATATAGTATCACATATATATCGATTAGTATCATTTAAAAATGTCGTTAACATGTTTTAGAAAAAAACGTTAAGGTTTCTAAAAATAGTAAGTTTAGTGAATATTAACAAGGTAGACATGGAAGTTAAACGTTTAGGTTTCTCTAGTGCGTTTAAGGAAAAATATGGATTAAGCAAATATAGGGGACGGTATTAACGTCCCGAAACTAAAAACATTCCTAAAATAGAAACTTACTAAAAATGGTAATTTTTGGTTAAACGCCGAAACTTAACGAAAAACTCTATAATTTTATTTAGTCACGTTTTGTTAATTAAGTCAAAGCACAAACACTCATGGATGACTTTTTCTCTTATAAACGATTCGTACAAGTTTTGTATACTTTCCGTCTTTCTAGAACTTGTCTTGATGTATAGTGTCATCAAGTAGGACCTCCTGGCATGATACTCTCATTGATATTTATCTCATCATTTGCTAAAGGTGAGTTTATAGCCCCACGTTTTACTATCTTTACTTTACTACTTTGGGGTGAGAAACATTGCTTGTTTTTAAACTATGGACACAGTTACTTTACGTTGCCTTTTTCCTGATTACGTGTTGCCTAAGTTGCGAATAGACCACTTCTGCCCGTAACTAAGTCATAACCCCCCCCGTTAATTTCTGACCGGAGTGACCGGTTTAGTGAGCGCGAATTTTTAATAAGATCTTATTGGGCCTACTATCCCTATCCGGGTAAGTAGCGCTTACTAGATTCGGGAAACACAAACAAACATATATATATCATGTCGGATTTCACTAGGTGATCTTGGTCCGATACCTCTAGGGTAATTAATATCTTGTTTGGCATATAATATGCTTGCAATCGAAATGGCCTTCGGTGTCGATGAGCTTTAGCGCAACAGTAAATACTTTTTATGTGAAGTTTTATCTGTTATAACTGTCACGTGCGTACTGTAAACTTGTGGTCTACTCTTAATACTAAATCCAAACCTATGAATTCACCAACTTTATGTTGACGTTTTAGCATGTTTTTCTCAGGTGCTTAGCTGTGGATGTCTTTGCTTGCTTTATGGTGTTGCCTTGCATTGGACCGATTTACAAGAAATATTATCTACCATTTAAACATCGTTGTTAAACTTTAAAACTTTTAATCGCTTCCGCATATTATCTTTGAACCTATGTAAAACTTTAACTATTTTAATTAATGCAAAGATGTTGGATTTTTAAACGTACCTTTAGAGGTCATTCTTTGTAGCTTGTGTGATGTATATTATGACGTCACGCCCCCGGACGCATGTTTTCATCTAGGCCCCATTTGGGGGTGTGACAATCATCACTGTCTTTCTCCTCTTGCTTGTTCTTGACTGCGGCCATAGGAATTTTTTAGTGACAGACACCGTCGAAAGTGGAAGTAGTTCCTTTGATTGTATTTATAACTTATAATTACGTTGGCCACCGTACTTATATTCGCATCCTTTCCCATTCATATTCAATATTGAGCCCACCCATTTCAATGACTGACATAACTAAGGCACCAAACCATGAACACACAAAGGCACACAAAAGCGGAACACCGCGCACATAGATCCTATACGCGACTAAACGACGGATCTTAGGTTATAGTCTAGGCCAATCCACCTAGTTCTCTATAACCTTGGCTCTGATTACCAATCTGTCACACCCCGACAATGGCGGAAACTCGGGAATGCAACATAATGATCAATCATAACACAAGATACAAAATAGAGAAAACTACATTGCATAAACTCCAAGTGCTATGAAGACCATCAACCTTGAACAAACTCAAGTGATGTCCCAAATCGCAACTAAAATCCACAATCTCTTACAATTATTCCAATGCCCTCACAGGGGACCAAAATCCAAACTTATTCCATAACATCCAAAACTAGAATCAAAATAACAAGCAAGCAAGACTTCAAACGAAATTCCACTCGGGATACTTCTAAGTCTGCTATCAATCACCAAACTATTCCTCTTTCACTTCACCTGAAAATGATACTCGAAAACGTCAACAATAATGTTGGTGAGCTCGTAGGTTTGACCTTAAACCCAAAAGTTGTGCCAATACTTCAACAGTGGACAATAGTGCTATATGACAGTGAATATATGCAAACAACTCTAGCATCACCGCTAATCAATAACCATATGTCACTTACGCACCTAAAGGGCCTACCAGCTGGAGCACTAAAATTAGGGCAGGACCACACACAAACCTGGGTAGGCGTACCCATCCGCTCCAATAATCACACAAATACTGGGTAGGCGTACCCATCCGATCCAATAATCACACAAATACTGGGTAGGCGTACCCATCCGATCCAATAATCTCACAACACTGGGTAGGCGTACCCATCCGATCCAAACAATCATGCATAATATTCACATAGCAGTCATAAGCACATATCTTGTCCCAAAAACAAAACCACATTTCGCACAGATCAATTCAAAACATTTCAAAACACATTTGAGTATCATTTTCCCCCAACGGAAAAACCAGTAAAAAGTGAGGCTACGAGAACTCACCTCAAGCAAGTCTTTAGCTACCCAATCTCAATCACACAAGCAAATGCAACGACGCCCGCACACGACCTAGTCCAGTTAATGTCCCATTTTAATCATCCAATTCCAAAACAATCATCACGCTTGATGCATAGAGTTTAGATGCGTTGTACAATTACCCAAAACAGTTTTTAGTGGTGTGATGGTTGACGACTTAACTCCATAATCATATCAATCTCATTCCCCGATAATACATACTTATACTATTTAGCGTAAATAGATAAGTAATATAATAAATATTTATAATTATTAATTATAAATATATCTCGACAAGTCTATTCGGTACACCTTAGCCACTTCAAAATAATCATTATACGGTTGAAAATGAAACGTTTACTCATAATAAACACTTTAGAGAAGTTTCGAGAAAAATTATATTTTTTGTCTTTTAGTGAATTTATTAAATAAAATAATTAAATATTATTTTATTATTTAAAATCAAAATCATGTTTTTAAGAAAATTTCTAAGTATAAACTTTTTACGAAATTTCGACATGACCCGTACGTTTATACAACGTTTTCCAAGGTTTCAAACCTTATTTTCAACAATTTTTCACAAATTCGACACTTTTCGACAAAATTCCAAAAATCTCAATCTTTAACACTTACCAACACTTTTCCTCCAAAATATCATTCAATATCACTTCGTAAATACATTTTCACTTTTAAAAGTCCGACAAAGTGTTCATAACTACTAAATATCGCTTATTGGGGCTTAAGGCCCAACAAGGGTCCATTATAGTATTTATAAGTCCAAAATACGATCCAAGGCCCATTTACATATATAAGTATATACTCATATGTATAAAATAATCTGGACCACAATAAGCCCTCCCATTAAGCCACGGCTCAAATAGACTTATTGGGCCGTGAGTCCAAAAACTCTCAAATACGTATATTAAGCTTGAAAATATGCGATAAAGCTACGTATCGCTTTTGGTTACTACCATAAGTCTCAAAAATAGTCTACAACATATGCCATAACACAAAAATAATCAAAATCACTTTCCCAGTGACTTTGGGAATTTACACGTGGCCTTTAAGCCCAAATAAGCCAAGAAATAGCTTTAAAATAAGCCCGGATAAGTTATACAACCAACTTATAAAAAATAAGCATTCTAGCATCATATATTATTCAACCATCAGGACCACGACATCAAAACTACAAAAATCCCTTTTTCTCTTTTTATACCACACGAACCAAACACCCCTTAAATCATTCATTTTGTTTCAAAAAATCGATTTTCACAACGATCAACTTGTACAACTAACATCTATGCATCAAAATAAACCTAAAAGGACAAACGAAATTTAAATTTGAAAACTTACAAGAAAATCTTCAAATTTGTAGATTTCGACACGAACCGGACAACCCAAACGTTGTTTAAATGAATACCCAAACACTCTTATCAACCCGGAATACACGTTTTTGATCAAAGATGGAAAACAATGGTGGTTTTGTGGTGGTTAGGCGGCGAACGAACCACAAGCACACACTCTTATGTGTGTTTTATTTTTTTTGTAAAAGAAATGGATTATGATTCAAAGTTTCTAGCAAATGGAATATTTGTGTACACACCAAGGGACAAGCTTGCTAAAAAAGCCTCCTTGTCCCATTTTGTCTTACTTGACCAACCATGGCATCCTATGTGTAACAACCCACTCCGGAAAGAAGGCCGAAACGTCATAATCATGGTGTCATATCAAAGCATAATAAAGGCATAAAGTCATAAATGATAACATAGGACAAGGTGAAAAGCCGGAATCAAACTTCGGCTCCCAATTATGAGATCAACATGAATAACATAAAAGAAGTCTAAAGGACGAAACATGTGTCCAAGATAGTATAGCACATCAAAGTGTCTGCGATGTAAAGAAAGGAAGCTAAATAGGTCACTTCCTAAGCACACACTCTCTCATGCCCAATCTCCCTCTAGATACCTGCCATATATTCCTCAGGTCAAAATCTAACGATAGGCCATCATGCCTTACTTTCTCATTAATTCTTCAAACGGTCCAACAACCTAGGTGTAAACTTCCCTTTCTTCCCAAAGGTGTTACCACACATTTCCAAGGCGTGCGGGGGGGCGGGCGGGCGGGGACGAGAACTTTGAGCAAGACATAGTCCACCTACACTAAACTCTAGAGGCTTCCTCCTCTTATCAGCATAACTTTTTTGATGATCACGCGCAGCCTTAAGTCTATCCTTAATCTGCGAGATCTTCTTAGTAGTCTCTTGCACTAACTCAGGTCCTATCAACTGACCTTCTCTAACCTCAGCCCACATAATTGGCGAACGACACTTGAGACTACCATACAACTGCCTCAAACGGAGCACATATTCACACTAGAATGATAACTATTGTTATAAGAATCATCAGACTCCAACGGAAGATGAACATCCCAACTTACCCAAGTATAGGACGTATGCTCTAAAGATGTATTCCATAGTATGAATAGTATGCTCACTCTGTCCTCGGTTTAGGGTGATAAGTCTGTACTCATGTCTAACCGGGTTCCTAATGCCTATTGCATTGACTGCCAAAAAACCTAATGTGAAAACGACTATCACGATTCGATATAATGAGATTGGCACACGATGTCTCGCAACTTTCTCATGCAATACAATATTCCCAACCTTGTCCATCTTATTAATCCTTTCTAATAGGTAGGAAAATGAGCAGTCTTAGTCAATGGGTCCACAAATGACCAGATTGTGTCATGCCCACTACTAGTCCTAGGCAACTTAGTCACAAAATCCATAGCTATTCCTTCCCATTTACGTACGGGGATCTCAGGTTACTGGAGCAAGCCAGATGGCCTTTGATGCTCAGCTTTAACTTCATACAAGTCAAACACTTACTAACATATACTGCTATGTCCTTTTTCATTCTAGGCCACCAATACCTATCCTCAAATATAATAACATCTTATCAGCTCCCGGGTTGTACAAAGTACTTCGAATTATATTGCTTAATCCATTATCAGTGGTTCTCACCTCACCTTCAAAAGGTACCAATATTCGATCCAAGGTAGTGATCATAGTGATCGCCTCATTTCTCTATTCTATCATCTCATCCAAACCTTTCTGCAACCCTGCAGACTCATCCACAACATCCTTCTAAGCCGACAGTATCCTATCCTTGATACTCGACCGAAGGGTCATATTCATAGCTCTAACTCTCTTAGACTTTACTTTTTCCTTCCTACTTAGGGCATCAGCCACCACATTCGCCTTACCAGGATGGTAGTGAATTTCACAGTCATAATCACTAAACAATTCTATACAGCAACGCTGTCACATATTCAACTCTTTCTGACTAAAGATATGCTGAAGACTCTTATGATCCGTATAGATGACACTCTTTGTCCCATACAAATAATGTCTCCAGATCTTAAGTGCAAACACGACCGCACCCAACTCCAAATCATGGGTAGTATAATTCTCCTCATGATTTTTCAACTGCCTAGATACATAGGCTATCACTTTACCTCTTTGCATTAACATTACAAGCCTAGTCCTATCCCGGACGCTTCCACATTATACTACTAAAGTCTTCCGGTCAATCGGAGATGCTAGAGTAGGCGCATTTACACAAATTATACGTTCAAGGTTTGAAATGCCAATTCCTGTTCCTCACCCCAATCGAAAGTCTTACACTTTTGAGTCAAGATAGTAAGAGACTTAGCTATCTTAGAAAAGTTCTCAATGAACCTACGGTAATATCTAGCCAATCCTAAGAATGAACAAACCTTAGTCAAAGTTCTAGGGGCTTTCCAATCCTTAACAACTTCAATCTTACTAGGGTCTTCACTGGAATACATTACCATTTGATCACTGCAAGAAACTGCACTTCTCTTAGCCAGAATTTACACTTAGAAAACTTAGCATATAGTTTCTCCTTTTTGAGTAGTCCCAAGACTAACCTTAAGTGTTCTACATGCTCCTCTTGAGTCTTAGAGTAGATTAAGATATCGTCTATAAACACTATCACAAACTTATCAAGATAAGGCCTACAAACTATATTCATCAAATCCATAAATACCGCTGGTGCGTTAGTCAGACCAAAGAGCATTACAGTGAACTCGAAATGTCCATAACGATTTCTAAACATAGTCTTTGGAATGTCATCCTCATGCACTCTGAGCTGATGGTATCCAGACCTAAGATATATCTTCGAGAAAAACTAAGACCCTTGCAGTTGATCAAATAGATCATCAATTCTAGGAAGCGGATAACGATCCTTATAACAGTCACTTGTTCTATTTCTATAATCAATCTTCTCCTAAAAGCCATCCTTTTTCTTAACAAACAATATCGGCGCTCCCCAAGGCGACGAACTTGGTCGAATGAAACCTTTGTCTTGGAGCTCCTTGAGTTGTCCAGACAACTCCTCCATTTCAGAGGGTGCCAAACGATAAGGAGACTTTGCTACCGGCATTGCTCTAGGGATTAACTCATTCGAAACTTCAATTTACCGAATAGGCGTTTATCCAAATAATCATCCAGGAATACCTCAGGAAAATCTCTAACCACAACAATCTCTTCTTGTTTCTTATCACTAGCCTTAGCACTCATCAACAATCTCGCTTTCTCTTCCGGTCTCTCTCCTACTACTCTAAACACCTTGCCATCTGGTAGTGGTATCCTCGCTACCTTCTCATGGCAAATTATTTCAGCCTTATAATTAGACAATCAGTCCATACCTATAATTACATCAAAACTTCACATAACTAAAAGTATCAAAAAAAACGATGTCAAGACATGACCCTCGATTTTCTAGTTTACAACCCTTAATAACCTTATTCAATCTCACTAGTGCCCGCTAGCTATTTCAATCTCAATATCTGAACCTAAGTCGCTAGGCTCTATGATTACAGAGGTATAAAAGTAGTAGAAACAAAAATATAGTCGGCACCAAAGTCAAATAAGGTAGTGGCAAAATGATCGTTTAAAATAAACGTACCCGTCACAATGTTCGGATCCTAGCGAGCTTCCTCTGCTCCCAGCATGAATGCCCTACCCCTAGCTTGGTTCCCTTGGTTTCCACGACCCTGACCCCCGTTATTAGCAGCAAACTTAATTTGGACGATCTTCTTCCTGGTTCTTGTCGCTCCATTCAATCTAGGGCAAGCTGACCAGACATGGTCGGTACTACCACACTCATAACATGCTCTAACAGTTAGGTTTTTAGCATTGATAGGATTCACATTCCTCGGCACACCTCTATAATCCTTTGCCAAATGACCCGAGCGATAACAATTGAAGCATGTGCGACAAGGCCCTCCGGGTGCATGGTAGGAGTTGTAGGTGGTATACTTGGACCAAGTAACCATATTCTCTCTTCCTATAGGAGTTTTAACAGTAGTAGCAATAACATTCCCAGTCCTAGTCCTCTTATTGTCATCCCTACCATTTTTATCCTTGCTAGTTTCCCTCCACATTTCCTCTTTTCTCAACTTTCTTAATTGATCCATTTCTCACAGCCTCATCGGTCAGTGCACATGAAATTTGCACTGCCTTCTGCATAGTCTTTGGCTCTGTTGCTGCCACCATCCTATCGATTTGTGGAGCAAGGCCATACACATACCTTTCAATCATCCTACTTTTAGGAGTTACCAAGTGAGAAACTAACCTCGCCAACTCATGAAATCTATCAGTATACGTAGCATGGCCAGCCCTGACCATGGCGTGATTCCACAACTCTAAGGATTCCAAATTTTCATCTCCATGAGACTCGGATAAAAATACTCTTGTATTATCATAAACTTAAAGTCATTCCATGACATACTAACAGCAACTTCCCAGTTTAGCGTGCAGATATGAGAGTTCCATCATGTTAAAGCCTTACTCACAAATGAACCAACAGTGTATTTAATTTTTGGTCATTACTACAACAACTCGTATCCTGTATGTTCTCCATTTTCTCGATCCAACGAGTAAGAACTACAACACCTCCCTTACCATCATATTCCTTAGGGTTACAAGCTAAGAACTCCTTATATGAACAACCTACCCGGTTGCCATTTACTAACACATTTCCCACGTTCTACTGAACGTTCTCATTAACCACATTACCATTCTGAATTTCCAACATTTCCTCGGTTACTAACCTGAGCTAGCATGGCGGGTAAGAGGTTCTGCAATTGTTGGGCAATGATCATCGAGAAGTCGGGTGCACCCTATTTGGATCCCTTACATTCCATTGACTCCCTCTACACCCCTAATTAGCTCCCAAACCCTAGTCATTTCCTTGACCATTCAATTCATCAACACGCTTATCATTAGCTTCCCTAAGTCTTCTACCCTTTCCACCTCTACCAACCCGTTCACCCGTTCCCCCTCCTAATGATTCGGCAGTAGGTCGGCCAGCACTTCGGGTCATCACTCTTGGCGACATTATCTAATATGAGGGAGAACATGGGCAACGTTAGGTAAGTGGGAAGACTCGTACATATATACAGAATATCTTACTATATATAACCAGATATACACGCAACTCCACCCTACGGTGTCAACATGAATTTGTGTGAACAACATTATCAAGTATGAGTGAGTTGTGATACATTTATAACTATGTTGGCCATCGTACTTATATTCGCATCCTTTCCCATTCATATCCAATATTGAGCCCACCCATTTCAATGACTGACATAACTAAGGCACCAAACCGCGAACACACAAAGGTACACAGAAGCGGAACACCGCGCACATAGATCCTATACGCAACTAGACGACGGATATTAGGTTATAGTCTAGGCCAAACCACCTAGTTCTTTATAACCTTGGCTCTGATAACCAATCTGTCACACCCCGACAATGGCAAAAACTCAAGAATGCAACATAATGATCAATCATAACACAAGATACAAAATAGAGAAAACTACATTGCATAAACTCCAAGTGCTATGAAGACCATCAACCTTGAACAAACTCAAGTGATGTCCCAAATCATAATTAAAATCCACAATCTCTTACAATTATTCAAATGCCCACACAGGGGACCATAATCCAAACTTATTCCAAAACATCCGAAACTAAAATCAAACAACAAGCAAGCAAGACTTCAAGCAAAATTCCACACGGGATACTTCTAAGTCTGCTATCAATCACCAAACTACTCTTCTTTCACTTCACCAGAAAATGATACTCGAAAACGTCAACAATAAGGTTGGTGAGCTCGTAGGTTTGACCTTAAACCCAAAAGTTGTGCCAATATTTCAACAGTAGACAATAGTGCTATATGACAGTGAATATATGCAAACAACCTTAGCATCACCGCTAATCAATAACCATATGTCACTTACGCACCTAAAGGGCCTACCAGCTGGAGCACTAAAATTAGGGCAGGACCACACACAAACCTGGGTAGGCATACCCATCCGCTCCAATAATTACACAAATACTGGGTAGGCGTACCCATCCGATCTAATAATCTCACAAACACTAGGTAGGCATACTCATCCGATCCAAACAATCATGCATCACGTAATATTCACATAGCAGTCATAAGCACATAACTTGTCTAAAAAACAAAACCACATTTCGCACAGATTAATTCAAAACATTTCAAAACACATTTGAGTATCATTTTCCCCCAACAAAAAAACCAGTAAAAAGTGGGGCTACGAGAACTCACCTTAAGCAAGTCTTTAGAAACCAACTCTTAATCACACAAGCAAATGCAACGACGCCCGCACACGACCTAGTCTAGTTAATGTCTCAATTTAAATCATCCAATTCCAAAATAATCTTCACGTTTGATGCATAGAGTTTAGACGCGTTGTACAATTACCCAGAACAATTTAGTGGTGTGATGGTTGACGACTTAACTCCGCAATCATATCAATCTCATTCCTCAATAATACATACTTATACTATTTAGCGTAAATAGATAAGTAATATAATAAATATTTATAATTATTAATTATAAATATATCTCGACAAGTCCATTCGGTACACCTTAGTCACTTCAAAATAATCATTATACGGTTGAAAATGAAACGTTTACTCATAATAAACACTTTAGAGACGTTTCAAGAAAAATTATATTTTTTGTCTTTTAGTGAATCTATTAAATAAATAAATAAAATAATTGAATATTATTTTATTATTTAAAATCAAAAATCATGTTTTTAAGAAATTTTCTAAGTATATAAAATTTTTACGAAATTTCGACATGACTCGTACGTTTATACAACGTCTTCCAAGGTTTCAAACCTTATTTTCAATATTTTTAATAAATTCGACACTTTTTGACAAAATTCCAAAATCTCAATCGTTAACGTTTACCAACACGTTTTTTCCCAAAATATCTTTCAATATCACTTCGTAAATACATTTTCACTTTCAAAAGTCCATCAAAATTCTCATAACTACTACATACAACAAGGGTCCATTAGGACATATATAAGTCCAAAATACGATCCAAGTTCAAAACCAAGGTCTATTTACATATATAAGTATATACTTATATGTAGAAAATAATTCGTACCACAATAAGCCCTCCCATTAAGCCACGGCTTAAATGGACTTATTGGGCCGTGAGCCCATATGCTCAAAATTATGTATATTAAGCTTAAAATAAGCTAGTAAGCTACGTATCGCATTTGGTTACTACCATAAGCCTCAAAAATAGTCCACAACATACGCCATAACACAAAAATAATTAAAATCACTTTCCTAGTGATTTTGGGAATCCATTCGTGGCCTATAAGCCTAAATAAGCCAGGAAATAGCTTAAAAATAAGCCCGAATAAGCCATACAAGCTACTATAAAAAATAATCATTTTAGCATCATATATTATTCAACCATCACGACCACAACATTAAAACTACAAAAACCCTCTGTTTCCTTTTTACTATTCACGAACCAAACACCACCCTTTTTTATTCATTTCGCTTTCAAAAATTAATTTTCACAACGATCAACTTGTACAACTAACATCTATGCATCAAAATAAACCCAAAAGGATAAACGAAAATTAAATTTGAAAACTTATAAGAAAATCTTCAAATTTGTAGATTTCGACACGAACCGGACAACCCAAACGTTGTTTAAATGAATAACCAAACACTACAATCAACCCCAAATATTTATGTCTTCATGTTTTCTTTATCAAACTTCAAAAATTATGAGAGTGTGTGTGTTGTAGGTGTGGACGAACACGAAAGAGAATGGAGAGGATATTTTTTTGATTTTGAAAATGAATTATGTGTAAAAATGAGGATAAGGAAAGCATCCTATGTACAATTTAGACAAGTTTAGCTAAAATTAAGCCACCTTGTCTCCATAGTCTTCTTTTGACCGGCCATGGTATCCCATGGGGTCTCGGGCCTTTCTTTTTGTGTCGGGATCACTTAAATACTCGTAAAACTCAACCGTAAAATTTACCCCAAAGTTAATTAGCATTTTTATTCACTTTAAAAATACTTTTTCATTAACCTTGAGTATTCACATGACATATTTTCACTTTAAACCCTTCAAAACTCAATTTGGACATTAACGGGCGTGTCAGACTCGTTTTTCGACATTTCTCAAAATTCACGGGTCAAACCACCCGGAATACAAATAACACAATAATACCTTCCAAACAAGATTATTAATCACAATAAACCTCAAATCATCACATATCTCATAAAATCACCACCGTCAACACGGTACAGAATTTGAATAAATTGACAACAGTCAAATAGTCAAAGGACTATAAATGAAATATTTAGAACACAAAAGGGCAAAGGTTACAATTAATATTTGAGCCAGTATCATCTAGTGCATGTGTATCATATTTTCCTTTAATATGAATAGAAAGAACAAAGACTCCTAGGTCAATCTTTTCTCTTAATGTTTTATAGTTCCTTATCACTTCTTTGGCAGCTTCTTCTACTTCCTCATCAAGCTTGAGTTTATCCATTAGGACACTATCAAGTAACTTTTTGTGTTGGTCACTATATTTAAGTGTCTCAATTATTGGCCTTGACTCTTGTAAGATAGTAATTCTTTTTAGAATGTCTTTTTCCAACGCTTCATGGGTCATTTCTTTTTTATTCAATGGTTTTGTGATATTCAATGAAGGTCCTTCATCACTGTAAGTCATTTTGTAGTTCCCTTTTATCTTTTCTTTAATTTTGGAATTCTTTCCCATGATACACACATATGGCGGTAATTCTAGCCCATTGATTTTCGGTATGTCTCCAAAATCTATACCTTATAATATAGCGTCCCAATCATCTTCTGAGTTATCAGAGTTGTAGGTGTCATCATGAAAAGAGTCATAATCAGGGTAGATAGTCATGATTCCTTTGCCAAAGTTAACTACTCCTCTTGTTATTTTTAGGAACGATCTTCCAAGCACTATTCCTGGCACAATATCTTCTCTCATAGGGTTGACGATAAATTTCACGAGATAAACTTCTCCTTTTAAGATGATTGGTAACTCCTTCTTTACAACCTTGTCTCCTTTTTTATCCTTAAATCTCAAACATAGCCCGACTGCTAAGTTATTCGAGATTAGGTTTTTATCGTTTTCCAAATTAATTTCCCCATCATATACTTCTAGACCATTAATGAAAAGGGTGCAATGTATCTTTCACTTTTCCATTCCGTTTCCATTCAATAATATGTAAATTCTTTTAACTCCTTCTTTCCTTTGCTATTTGCTATGTTACACTGATATGGTGTGTCCCATTCTTTTGTGCTTTCAATACCATCTTTTAGTGAAACTCGTTCATCCTCTCCTAGGCATAATCATTCTGTACTTGAGTTTGGGTCCATAATGTTCTTAAGATAGCACAACATCAAAGTAAACATTAGTGGGTTAGTAAAAGTAAAGTTGAGCAGTACTTTATATTTAAAAAATCTTTAGAAAATATATAAGGATCAATAAACGAAGAAAATTCTTCATAATGAGAAGGATATGATGATTATGTAAGCTAGTAAATAGGTAAGTACGGCGCACTTCACAGAAAGTGCGGCATACTTCCTGCGTTTTTTTAATTTTATTAAATTTTTCCAGAAAAACCGTCGTACTTATAACAAAGTGCGACGTACTTTCTAGATTTCCAGTTAATAATTTTATCATTTTCAGATTTCTAATCATTTTAAACTCATTATTTCTATTAATTCCCAGATAGTTGAAATAACTCATAAGTTTAAACATGCCATTCATAACATAATCATGCAAAAGATCATAAACAATCATTCTCGTATTTTTAAGATCCTTAAAGTAGATAGGCATGTCAAAACATGTTACAAGCTAAACATTATAAACAAATATCACATCTAGGAAGACCATTCTAATAATCATTTGATAATTAGTCGTGCATTCAACATGTTTTAGATTTCTATAGCCATTCATCCTTTTACGATTTTTATAAAGTAGTAAGTAAGGAATAAACATTAAAATCTTTTCCTTTCTCTTTTTGAAGTTGAAATTAAGTGTTTGAGACGTTTGTTTTTAGTTTAGGTTCATTACAGACTTCTTTGGTGTAAATTTCTCAGAGGTGCGGCGTACTTCTTGTTTTTCTAGAAAAACCGGCGCACTAGATGCATGTGCGTCGAACATTCTGTAGGCAAAATGAAAAAAAAATCTTTTTGGGTCAGTTTTCCAGAAAACTATACGGCGGGGTAGTAAATTTTTGGTTTGCAAAACATGAAATACTTAAACAAGAAACAATTCAATCCCCGGCAGCGGCGCCAAAAACTTTTGATGTGTTAATAAAGCTTTAAATTTATAATACTAGTTTTAACTGATTTCCAACTAACACACGGGTAAAGTATAACCCCCGTTTATAGCATAGATTTAAGGTAAGACCAGGTCGTTCCACGGGATTGGGTTTCTCATACAAGTGAACAGTTTTGCCAATGCATCTCAAGATTTGTCACGAATCTAAGACACGGTTTAATGTTTTGATTAAACTGATTAATTAAAAGTATATTTGTTTGGGAAGGAAAACAACGAGGATGAGCATGAGAATAATGGTGAACACATGAATAAAGATTTAAACGTACACGCAACCGATAGTTAATTAAGCGTTTAACTATTTTATATAAAAGAAATTCCTTTCGGCCTTTAATCCTTTTTATATAAAATGATGTAAGATAGATTCATGTTTGGAAATGATAATATTAAACTTTCTTATTCGAGTTCTTTAGACATAGGAATAAGCATTAAACATTTTATTACTTGGTTGAATAATCATTTTATTAGCTAATTCTCACAAAGCTAATATCGGTTCATGACTCGAAATCTATCACTAGATGGAGCCTTTCGACCTAATTCCATATTTCACGAGAGATCAAATAATCAACAAGGATCAAGCATTCAAATATCAAGTTTAATATTATTACATCCACATTCATAAGTTATTCAACATGCTCATACTACGACTCTCATCGATCCCAAACAAACATAGAAGAACTACTCCATAATGATTGAAATAACACTCATATTAAGCAAGTTAAACTCAGAATTCATGTAATTATAGAAGGGAACAAGGTTTATACCAACTCCACAAGCTAAAATGTATGATTTTCCAAGAACTTCTAACAACTAAAACCCGGAATTAGTGATCCACTCTGTCACAGTAGCTAACCCTTTGATCTTAGCTTACTTTCCTTTTTATTTTGGATGAGCACCCCCTGGAATTGGATGAACAACAAGAGTGTTCCACCATAACTCTCAAAAAGGGTCTCTTGAGAGTATTTCCTTGATTTAAAGGATTAGATGATGAGATTGATGTTTAAAACTCTGATTTTTGACTCCTATTTATAGCCCATGTGAAGCTATCAGTTGGTGAGAAGAGGGGGATGAAAGGTCATGGAATCAATGCTCCAAATTAATGATTTGAGTTACTGCAGGCTAAAGTGCGTCGCACTTCCATAGGAAGTGCGCCGTACTTGGCTTCAGCAATAAATTTTCTCTTTCCCCGTCTAAAATTATGCCGTACTTTTAGAACATGTGCGCTGCACTTTGGCGTTTATCATTTAATACTTCCTTCTTTCACTTCTAGATCCTTCTTCTAATGGTCGTTAGTCCATTTAACGAATATCTTTTGCTTTCTTAGTCCTTTTCGTGATCTTTGGTCCTGAAACAACTGTTATACAAATAAGTATCTAATCACATGATATTTAACATATTTATTTAGATAATTTACATATTAACGGGAGATAATTTATGTATATTTGGAGCATTATCACATGTTGAGGCGTTGCTAAGCCAAGACTCAACTCGACTGCTCTACGGAATAGATAACGAACTAAAATATAAACTCTACATCAATCTCTTTCTTTTTCTTTTCTGTTTTTTTTAATTAATATAATACATAACTTAGAGTTTATAACACACCCCTACACTTGAGTTTTTGCTAACTCATTACAATTTACTAAGCTAATGACCCGAATTGAAAGGATCAACAAACATGGAGCTTATTGAGCTCTAATGGGGGGGTAATAGGTGACTTATTCCCCAATTCTTTATAGGATAAAACTACCATAATTCCCAATCGTCCCAAAACTGTATTTACAAGGATAAATGACTCGAGTTAGCAACTATGTACTCCTGCAATAATTAACTGGGTTACAATAGTGTACTAAAAGCGAGTACACATAAGGTAGGCTAAGGCTATTTGGGTGTAACAATTGGTTAAGGGTTTAACAATGCTCTTCATTAAAAATCTGGAGTGCACCAGAAATTTACAAGAACCATGAAAAGGATAGGCTCGAAAGGGTGTACTAGGAGTATCCTGCACTAAAAATGAGTGCATGGCAAGGGTGTGGGATAGTTATATGATCGAGGTGACCATAATAACAAATACAGGTTTAAAACATGGGTTAATTCTTGTGCCTCTTATCATTTAGCAAATCCTAATTCTCACTATGCAGTCTTGGGATGCATCACAAAAACAAGTTCTAGAATTTAATACATTACCGGTACACTCATATAATTTTAAACCGATACCAATGCTCTAGAAAAGGTGACAAGACTACATATACACATCCATAACGATGGAATAGATACATATGATTGCTCGATCCTTAACTCAAGAAAGCTAAAGGTAAAATTATCTTAGGTATCAAATATGGATACCTGAATTCCTAAAGATCTAAAGGCGAACCTCATATTTTTGGGGTGGAATTTAAGGGTTTTTGTGCTAGTCATACAAATTCCTATCCATGAGACGTGATTAATACTCAGTTTTCGTCGGTATGTGTCATAAAAAATTTATTAAATTTTGGTTAAAATTACCGTCTATGCTATGTTTCAATATATTACTCATCATTTTAAGAAACAAGAAAATGAAAATTGAAGGAATAGTTTTTAAGGCTTATTTCCCCCTACACTTAAGATGAACATTGTCCCCAATGTTCTTAAAAGTACCCGTAAAACGAATAAAGGGAAAAGAAAAAAAGTCGAGAGAAACTAGTACTCCTCTGGTTTGCTCAATAGTGGAGAAGAAACATATGATAACTAGCTAAATCGTCATCCAAGAGTCGTCCTCCTGAAACTCCTAAGAACTTCCGGGTTTCTTCTTATCAAATATAACCTGTAAATCAAAGACAAAGACAACTACACCTGGCGTAAAATCGGTGAGATAATGATATATACAACAAAACTTTTAAGGTTGACTATATGAAAGCAGTAAAGATAGGATGAATGTGTTAATGTAATCAAGGTTTCTGCAGGTTTTCAAGAAAATTACAAATTTTGGAAATTGTACAAAATTAATTTTTCAAAAATAATAAAAAATTCGAATTCTCACAGGTCTGGAGGCGCGACGCCGTCAGGAAAAATCCTGACATCGTCTCCAGGCACTGAAAATTTCACATTCGTTTTCTTGGAAAAAGTTTTTGCACGCAATTCTATTAGTTATTTCCTATAGAAAATACTGGATAAAACCTGAGATTAATTATCACAATCATATGACTCAAAACTGACGTGAATTAATCTAAACAATTCATTTTATATATTTGAAATGGTTCATATAAACCGGATTTTTTTCTCTCCTACACTTATTTGATGCAAAATACCTTTGATTGTAATTAAAACTAAGTTATGAACAAAACAAAGCATGATCACATAATTCAAACATATAAAAAAATGATAAAGTATTAAAACACACAAGACACTCCTAAAATGTGAGAAAATAAAATGTATTGGGTTGCCTCCCAATAAGCACTTGTTTTTGTTCGAGTCACGAGCCTGGCTCTACCCTTATTTAACAGATAAAGGGGAGGGCTCCCCTATACTTAAGTTTATGTGTGGGTGATAATAATACTATATACCATTGTGGTAGGAAAGAGCCTTATGTTGAAAAAGTAGTAGTTGAAATATATGCTCTAAATGGTGTGATTCTTTAATCCTACACTTTTCTAATTCATTTGGCTTAACGGGTAAACTAAGTCCCCTAAAGAAATTATTCTCTATCACCTCCCAATTCAAAATATTAACACCTGAGGATCCACCTTGTCCTAATAAACCTGGTTTAAATCCATAATGTTTCTTAAGGTCATCTACACATGGGTGATAATAGCAATACATATCCTTAAGGTGGAAAGACGGCAAGTGGGGTGAATGAAGGGTGTGTCTGGTGTGGTGTATGAATGGTCAATAGATCTACTACCTTCATCCTAAAACTATCCGGACTAAATGGTTTGATGGGTTGTTCGGGGCCTCTTTCGTCTCCTAGACTTACATCTAAAGATGGACAATTACGTAAGGGTTGTGGTTGAGGCTCTGGTTCATCAAAAATAGAAATTCTTATTAACTAATAGGAAATGATTTATGAATTGTTCAAACTCATTCTATAGTTTCGTTTTGTCTAAAGGTTCTATCTCCATCGGGGTTCCTAAACTCTCTTCTACTTCTTCCGGGTAAGTCACTAGCGGTGTGTGTACCTCAAATAATGGGAGGACTTGTGAGGTACTTTGTGGGCTCGAATTTTCCACCTTATCCCATGCTATACCCCTATGCATCTCAACCCAAACCTTCTTATTTCCAAACAATCTTTTTGCTTGAGCCTTCAAATTTTCTAATTCTTGTTCAGAAATAATCTTTGGTGGGTTGTCCCATTCTTTTTGGCCTTGGGCAAAATTTTCTATGGATTCCCATGCATTTTCACCACTAATTCCCCAAGGTTCCCATCTGCTGCAAAGTCAAGGTCCATTCGGTTATAGTCGTCAACATGATCATAAAAGAATTGAGTGAGGGACAATAAATCAAGGCCATGATGAGGGACTCTTTGGATTAAGTTTTTGAAATGAGTCCACGCATCGTAGATAGATTCATCTTGATGTTGTTGGAACACCAAGGTATAATTTTAGAATGGGAAGGTTGTGTTTCGTGGAGGGTTTTGAAAGGATGTGGTTGGTGGTCTTTCATACATCATAATGGTGAACGAAAGAGTGATTTACAAAACAAAGGACACAAAGAAAAGATAGACTAAGAGAAAGCTAATTGACAGAAATTAAAATATCACTTGATAGGAATCAAGCGAGTAGACCTAAGCTAAATTAAATTTGAAACCTAACTATTCCCCACGCAGCGGCGACAAAAACTTTGATGTGTGGTTTGTAAGGACTTCACAAGAAGTTTTACAATCCCCTAGGCAGTGCACCTAATCGTTGCAATGTAGTATATGCAAGACTCGAGGGTTGTTATCGTTCTCTAGGGGAATAGGTTAGGAAGGCTCAAACAAAATCTAACAGAGATCTAAGGGGTTGAGAGGAGATTCTTTTTGTGTTTTTATATTTTTATAAAAGCAAGTAAATATCATGGTTTGAGAGGTTGGTTGTTTTTTAACTAATTAAACTAATAATTAAATCTAAACTATTAGTGATAATTATATGGTAAACGAACGTATTTACTTAATCGTCCATTACTTCTTATTATGCTTTTCTAAATTATGTTGCTTTGTCACTCTTGCAATGATATGTGTAAGTATTTTCTAAGTCATGAACGAACTACACGAACCTTCAGCCTATGTAATCTTCCGTTAAGGCAATGCACAAGTATGGTAGTATGAAGACTATTACAAGGCCCTAAGAGTACATTACATGCAATTAAGACACTTAAGAGGGATCAACCATATTAGGGGTAAGGTAGTATGAAGACTGTTACCGATGGTATCTGTTAGTGCAAATATTAGGATATTTAATCTATATGATCTCTTTATGTTTTGGTGATGACAAACATATAACTTGTAATACGTAACGTAAAGTGCGCAAGTTACTTGCAATCATAAATTATCAATGCATACTTGCATCCACATCTCTCAACGTCTCAAGTATAAATCAACATCGACATTTATTTGCACCCGACGTAAATCACGTAAGGTATGTACAAACAACATTAAACTTGTAGGATGATCAAAGAAATAAGTTTTTGTCTTAAACTTTATATTTTTATAAATATAACAAAACTATTTCTAAAAACTTATTTAGACAAATTATTTTTGAATTATAAAGAAATGTTTATTTGGTTATTATTTTGAATTTCAAAATCTGGTCATTTCCCCCTAAAACAAGTGTCACTTTCACCAGATTTCACCTTCACCACAAAAAGACAAAAACATGAGTGTCTGTTGGGGCGGTCCCCTTAAATACCTGCGGCCTCCTAATATATATGGGACCGCCGTTTCTTGACAGACTGTTTTTCAGCTCCTATAAATAGTGGGTCACCTCCAACTATTTTCATAACCTTTTTGCACGTTTTTCTTTCAGTTCTTTCTCTCTCTAGATCTCACTAAATCTCTCTAAATATTTGATCATTCAACTTGGTTAATCTTGTTTAAATGTGATCAAATCTTCTATCCTTTCCTCCTTTCCTCAAGTGCAAGAGAAGAACTTCGGTCATCTTCAAGATCCGAAGTTATGTAATCTAGTTAGTCCATTTGTAACATTTGTTACATATAGATCGAGTCCATGTCTTCCAATCTTTAATAGTGTGTAGATCCAAATGATGTATATATTTGGATGGGTTGATTGTGGGTTGGTTAGTATTTTAGGCCTTAAAATACATTGGTGAAGTGGTAGATTAGTTCTAGCTAAGATTAGGACTCGACATCTAGCTTAGTGTCGAAAAATAATGTAAGTGACGCGGTTTATGTGTTTAGGCCATAAAACACAAGGTTTGTTATGTTGGGCCATAAAACATAACGGGTTTAGTTGTACCCGAAGAAGAACTCGACATCTAGCTTAGTGTCAGAAAATAATGTAAGCATTGGTATAAGGTTTTCTCCGCCGAAAGGGAGCTTGTTGATTAGTGAAGTAACTCTCGAGTTGGATACTCGGGGAGTGGAGTAGGGCGAAGAGGAGCTTCGTGACCGAACCACTATAAATCACCGTGTCAGTTTGCATTTTCTTTTACCTTTCGCTTTACTTATTTCTTTACATTTACCGCTTTACTTTTATACTTGCATTGTGCTTATGATTGTGTGAATGGTTGTGTATATATTGTTAGTTAAGGTTGTGTACTACTTTGTAGTTAATATTGTGGTTGAGTTTGTATTATTAAGATATGTGCTAGTTGTTGTAAAACATATTATCGACACTTCTCATATTACATCTAACTTGATTGATGATTTGATACTCAAGATTTAAAGTTTTTAAATGGAAATGTATTCACCCCCCTCTACAGTTTCCATAATTGGTATCAGAGCTATGTCACTCTAGTTTTCAAAACAAATGATTTTTAAAATAGAGTACGATCCATGTATCAAATTACCCATGAAGGGGGATTAAATATGAAGGAAATTTTCTTATTAAATATACTTTGTATACTAGCTTGAAGGAAATTTTCTCAAAAGAACTTGGAAGTGCCAGTCTAAGTCGTAAGAGTAGAAATGATGTCTAAAACACGAAATTTATGTGTTGGAACAACTTTTTAAAGTCCTATGTTCTACAGTTAAGTCACCAAATGATTTTGAACAAAAATTGTGTTTTGGGGTCACTGGTGGCGATCCCATAAATGTTAGGGCGGCCCCCAAATATATCTGGGGGCCGTCTGTTTGTTTCAGCAGAATTTGGCAAACTTCGAAAAATCATATAAAATCAACTGTAAGTTTGTAGAAGTCCTACCACCTGCCATTTCGAAGATAATTGAGTCTACTTTCATTTAAAAATACTTCCAAGTCTTTATTCTAAACTTAAATAAGTCAGAAATGCAAAATACCACATAGTGGTCAAAACTTTGAGTTCCGTTTTAACGTAAAACTTGTATTTTACATTTTCCTTTGAGTCGGGCATTTCTAATTGATATATCTTTGAAAAATAGTGTATTTGTCCTTTCAAAATATTGATCTTAATTATTTTTTGAAATGGGGAGGAACTATTTTATTTTCAAATCAAATCAAGCTAAGTATACATCGTTATATCTAATACACAAAACAACGACGAATATCCTTATGTGTATGCTAGATGATTATGTGTGTTTACTTTTGTTTCAACTTGGTTAATAGATATTAATAAGTAATCATTACTATTTGTAATTAAGCTAATTATATATCTAAACACATGTGCCATGTATGCTATTTTTATGTTACTAGTTTTTCGGATTATGCCTAATAGGAATTACGCTAGATTTCTTACGTTAAGTTGCAAAATTGTTTGTGCATTGCATATAGGCATAGATCACTATATTTACAAGTGTTACATAAACATCTTGTAGATCATTTTGAGTGTAGTAACCCACTTAGGAATGAGAGTTTAATAGTTTGTCAAGTGTGTGGAAAAATAATGTCCTAAGATCATATGTTAAAACCCGTCACTAAAATATTTTCAACACATTAACTCTCTTTCAACAAAATGTCTAAATCTTTTCATCATCTTGCGTTGTTTGAACTTGGGTTGGTTAAACAAAATAAAAGATTTTATTAATACATTGGTAATTAAGTAAAAGAAAATGTATTTTTAAACTTTGCTTGTGCTTGCATTGTTCTAACACACACACATAATTATATTCTTTTTATAAACGTATAGTATTTTACAAAAGATGTGTGTTGTATAAAAATGGTTAGGAAAATCATTTATATACTCATAAAATGTCAAAAACTATGCATACTATACATATCAACAAATAGTTTTTCGCACAAGCAAAATATATGACAATCTTGAAGTAAGAAATTAACTTGTCATTATTCATCAACCTCACCTTACAACTAGTCTTAGGATTAATGGAACACACTATGAAAATCTTTATTTGTTTTCTTTTAAAAAGAGTGTTCGTGAGGGTCAAGAAAGATTTCGAATATATATCAACTCATTATTCAAACTATGATTGATGTTATTATCGAATCTAATTGACAAGATTTCGAGTATGGACAAGAAATCGGATTCTTATTTGTCTAGCTTTAAGATTATATCAAAATATAACAAGAGATATTATCTTAAACCTACATACTCAATCACACTCGATTGATATGAAAATAACGACATCCTTTTCCAAGACGATAAGAATATGCATCGGATCATAACTCACACTTGTGTACACTTGTTAAATGTTGTCATATTGAGTCACTTTCAATAGTTTGTGTTCCATCGTAAAACGGAAAATAATAAATATTTTGTCAATATGGTGCATCAAAGACATAATGAAGTAGGATATGACGACTTGAATTTTTTGTCCAAAAAATTCAAATAATGATATACCTTGCATTGCCATTTGGTAAAAGTCGTCATCTCCAGAAAATCCCAAACATGAGTAATTGCATCAACAAAGGTAACTTTTGAGTTCAAACAATTCAAAATCACAACTCAAAGAACTCAAACTCTTTATCTCATCAAAACTTTCTCTTACTTACCAAATAACATACTAGTTATATCTTTCACCAAATTAGAACCCTTTAACCATCTAAAGGTTATACTAAGGAATAATTGAACATAATTCCAGCAAACCATTTTGTGCTTTCTTTCAAAATGAGCGTAAGAAAGGATTTTGAATATGAAGATGATATAATTATTCAACGATAGATCATTCTCACTATTCAAATCAAATTTACAAAATTTGAAATATACCCTGACATCGATATTGGGATTATAACTAGTATCACTAAAATATCAATCAAATGACCATAGATATTTTTCTCAGTCTACATGTTTTAAGTGAATTAAGGGGGGGTGTTGGTGAGAAAACCATCCTCGTTCATTACATGAAATCACGAAGTCGATTGCAAGACAACAATTTAGTCATACAAATCTAATTCACACTTCACAATGAAATATGTTTCATTGAGTCTAAAGTGTTTTAAAATTGTTTATTAGCTATGGTTCAAAATTATACATGCTAAAATTAACATACCCTAAGTAGGAATGGACGGACTTATGAATTTCCATCTAGAAACCACATAAGTATACCAACTTAGATAAGATCAAGTCTTGGTTGTCAATTTCCGAAATCGTCAAACCAAAACTCTTAATAAATAATATACGCTTCACCTAAAAACCAAATGATTAACACCATCTCCCAAATAATCAACAAAATGATCAATGTTCCTAAATTTGGCACCTTCCCTGATCGATGGATACCTTCGTCTTCAAATTCATCCTTCGTTTTAGGTAAAATCCGCCCTATTGGCATTAGATCAAAAACAACTTCCTCTTTGAATCACTTGCTTAGAAAGTACCAACATACATAGTAACTACCCTTAGTAAATCATTATATTTTATACAAAAAACAATCACAAAGATCTATTAAGGTAGATAAACCTTAATTAGGCTTTGGTTTCATAAAAAACTTTGCAAAGGATGCATTCTCTGAACACTCTCATTAATAGACATTACACTTGTCACTCTTAAAGCATACTCCTAGGTTCTAGATGACTCAAAATTCCCCTTATACCTACAACAACTGCTTGCTCTCCTCATTTACTTAAGAATTGACACATCTTGATAAGGATTATGCGAACTGGAATTAAAGCATATGTTATTTGAGCATGTTGAGGTCCCACTAATGAAAAGAAATACAAATTTTATCTTGCTACACTTAAATAGGAAAAATAAAGGAATCTATTTAGTCTAACATGAGAATGACTAACTAGAGATTCTATGCATAGAAATTCACATTTGACCAACGTATAATTGCTGTCCAATGAGTGAAAGTGTTGGGTTTCGTGGTTATAACCCATAAAAATGTCGTGTCTAGCCTGAAATGAGCACCACAAGTGATAGTCACAATATAATTCTCCTAATTTGATTAAATGGCTCTTCTAAAATATGCCTGAATGATAGTGTACATTGATAGACTTTGAATTTCATTAGGAGTGCATCACTAAGACAAGTAAAAATCTAGGTTTCCCTTAGTCAATCTAGACTACATTCATTTCACATATGTGCTTTGAAGTTAAGATGATACGTTGCTCCCACATAATGCACAGTATATGCTTTCATGTTTGTTCTTAATGCTCAAGCGTGTATTTGCTTAAGCTATTAATCATGTTTGTTGTAAAAAGCGTTTGTGCCATTTTCTAGCAATTTAGATAAAATATCTCTAAGAGTTTATCTACAATAACACATGCTCTTAATTGCAAAAATGCTAACATGTTTTTACACAAGATGATTGCATTTAAAATTATCAATTTTGTATGCGTAATTTTCACGACTTACAGTTAATTTGCACCTACACTATGTAGTTTAATGTAGTTTAATGTATGATAATTTATATTTAAATGTCATATAGTCTTACACATTAATCTTGTTGATTATTGTGTTGATGCATGCTTAGATAAAATTTGCATGCTTAAATCTATATATCTTATGCATCTAAGTATATACCTTCTTACACTAGAATATATTTTTTCGTGTCCGTGTCACAAATGTAAAAAGTCAAAAGAGTCATAAAACGGTTTTACATCTCCTAGAGTCTTCACTCACACATTCTCTTAATCATCATATTGTTTCTTCCGAATAATCCACTCTTTTGTCAAGAAAAAGTTAGATACAAATCTAACACTCCTCCTAGTAGGTTTGACAACTTAAATATTTCATCTGAAATATTCAAGTATCCTTAACTTGCGATCTTAAACGTTAAAGTTCATATCCGAAAATCCCTATTTAAGCCTTTTAACAACATAAGTTAAAACACTCTCTTTTTCTTTGCGACGAAAACATTCTTTTCTCTTCGACGAAAACATTCTTTCTCTTCGACTATACATTCTTTCTCTTCGACGAAAACATTCTTTCTCTTCGATAGAACATTCTTTCTCTTTGACAGAACATTCTTTTTCTTCGACGAAAACATTCTTTTCTCTTCAACGAAAACATTCTTTTCTCTTCAACGAAAACATTCTTTCTCTCCGATCAAAATATTTTTTTCAACGAAAACATTATCTCTCTTCGACGAAAACACTCTTTGTCTTTCAATCACACTACTTCCTTCTCACTCAACCACGTCTCTTCAACCATAGAGATGGCTAATCTCTTTCCTCCACTATTTTTGCTATTACCTTTAATACAACCGTATACCTTGTCGTATGCTTGATCTATGAATATTCGCAATGCTCGAGAAGAGCTACATAACTTTGTGAGTATAGTTTATCGTACGCTAACCACCATCCGTCTTGACATTGTCAAGCTCGTCGTCTCTATATTCGTTTGTTCTCGTCTTCATTCATTTCTTTCTTTCGCGAATGAAACACACCGAAGATACGTCACCATTTCCTTCGGGACAATGTCCAAAAGGAAACATCTCCATCGAAAAGGTTGCGACTGAAGATAACATCGCCGACATTCTTTCTTTACCCCTCAAGTGTGAATCGTTAAATTATCTTCGTCTTGATTTAGGAATGATGGAACACATTCCGTAAATCGGTCTCTTCGTTTCTACTAGTCTCGATTCTAGTCTATTCTCTATTCCGTGCGTTGTGACAACTTAACTACTTCATCCGAAGTACTTTAAGTATTTTTAATTAGCGAAATGCAAATTAAAATGTCACTCTTTTTACAAAATTTGTCAACCCCTAAACTCCTCTCCTGTTGGCGGTCCGGCGGCCCTCAGATCTATTTTGGCGGCCCCCAGATATATCTGGGATCGCCGATAGCAGGCTTGAGATATCTATCATTTCTTTTCAAACCATTAAACGAACACCCACTCTCTCTTCTGCTACGAGTTGACGTCTACTCCACACCCAAACCTATACCCAATATCTCTCTATAGATCAATGGGTCATCCTCATATCTCAACACTCAAAAGCATCGTTGCTTATGTTTTCAAGAGTCAAGTGAATTTCATAATGAAACGCGTCTCATTATTAAACACATTCCTTACAATCGATAGACTTACAATCCATCACTTCACAATAAATCTCCTCACATACAAACCTTGGTCCTTGCATCTCGCATACGTCTTATCTCAATTCATAGATGATTCTTCTCACTCCTAAATGTTTCTTCTCTCTTCTAGTAGTCGTTTCACTTCTAATAGTCTTTCTACTTCTAAAGTTTCTTCTCACTTCTAAACGTTCCTTTTCATTTCTAATAAGTCTCCTAATCTCTAACGTTTCTTCTCACTTCTAAACGTTTCTTCTCTCTTCTAATAGTCTTGTTACTATTAGAATTCCTCCTATATCCCTTGACAACTTAATTATTTCATCCGAAATATTTAAGTAATTTGCGAAATGCAAACGTCACTCCTTCGCAAAACTTTCCACTTTCTAGAAAGTGAAGAACATAAAGAAGATATTCAATCTTCAAGTGTTATTGAGTCACCACATTGTTGAGTCTCCCATTATTCTTCCACCATGAAAGAACTATCTCATTTCACATCCCCCCTTTGTTTCTCAAGATTGTCAACCAACAAAACACCAAACAAACCTTTGAATTCCTAATCATCCACTTTTATCTCGATAGGATCATATGCACATCAATTGTTAGTGCAAATGATATATCAATCTTTTCTATCAACCTCTCATCAACACGTTCCTTCTTTAGTATCGCTCATCCTTTCCCACTTTTCGGCTCTATTGAATCATTTTCATTCACATCCAAGAGCACATTGTCTCCATCCTCGTCTTATTTTTCTTTTTATTCTTTTAAAGTATATATATATATTTTTTGACATATTTTGCCAAGATATTAAGTGATGGAACCTAATAACCTGATAGGTTCTTTGATCGTTTATAGCTCGAGGTTGTTTAGACCTCATCTAGGATCATGATAACAAAGATAATAACATATATGCACAACGAAATTAAACATAAGAACAATGTTATCATCAACAAGGTTTTTACTTATATCATTCACTCAAGCCCTTTCTACTTTGAATCCATGTAGAACAGTTACATCAATAAACTGTAACAGAAATCATAAGATCCTTGAGGCTACATCACATAAACTAGACGTCTACATTTTCCATTTTGATACACACACACGTTTTTCTGTGTATATACAACTACACGACCTAATGTCTCTTTATATAGTAGAGATCATCTAGGTTTACAAAGGATAAGAACAAATATAATTAGGAAACAAATAATATATTCCTAACTTTTATCTTTATCTTCTATATCTTTTATCTTCTTAAAGGAGATCATTTAGTCTTTATAAATCTTCCAACTTTTAAAGAATTCCATCTTTGCATTAAGTACCTTCGTGTTTCATTTTATTTATTTATTTTGTCTCATCAACAATAAATTCCCAACAATCTCCCCTATTTATGATTAAAAAACAAACAAAGTCTGTACGAACTTCATCATAAAGCCAAGCTTCCCCTGAGTTGAGATGTAATCATCTCTTGAATGAAACAAACTTCCTTTAAGTAGATTTCTTTGTAAACCATGCCCACACCAAGGATCTATAAGTTGCCAATTGTACCCTGTTAACATATTCTTCCCTTTTTGTCATAATCTAATAGGGGACATATGAATATAAGCAACTTTGATCTTGACCACTACAAACCAATATCACACTTCTAATCCAAGCCTTCTAACTCCTCAAATTACCCACCATTAAGCACAATAAGAAAAATGAACTTGAGTAGTAGAAACTCACACTAGCAGTAGTAATAATGACTAGCAGTAGTAAAAACCTTCACCTCAATGCCACATGTAAATGGTTAAACATTTTAACAATAAGCTTCCCCTGAAACCCATATGTTAACCATTTCTTGAATCTTCAATTCTGTAGGCTCTATGTAATGATCACTGATGAAGAAAATTAAGTATAACGAACTTGATGCTGAAGTAGAATAACCCAAACTTGTGTCTTATGTCTTGTACTATCCACGTGACTCCAAACTTATAAATAAATCTGTGAAATATAAGTAGATCGCAACCTCTTGACAATTATCCTCATCTTCTATGAGACACCAGACCAAAGTGATAGCAAATGTACGCATTGAGCACCATAAGAGAAATCGCACACCTTTGCTAGATTCGTCAAGTCTTCGTCACATCGTTTCTAAGCACGAACAAGTTATCTTCAAAGTGTAACACCCACTTTAAGATATGATAAAACACGTATCCAAGTAATTCCACTTCATCGTCAAATAAGTGATAAACAATCTTCTTCGTAACCAATTAATCCAATAAATATGAGCCTTTTAAATGTTTAAGAACATTTAAAATAAATCCCAATCTGTTAGCTTCCGCTTAGATGAAGCATCTTGTTCAATTCAAGATCCAAACCATGTGTGTTATCCGTTATTGTACAATGCTAGCAGTACTAAATATACGAAGCAACCTGGCAGTACTAAAAACCAACGAATAATAATAACCAAATTATAACTAGCAGCATTAACTTCCCTTCTTTGACAGCACTAATCATCAACTGGCAGTACTAAAAATATTCGAACAATACTAATGTAAAGGAGCAGTAGTAACACATATTAACATTAGAAATTACTACTTTTCTATTAGCAACGCTTTAACTGTCTCAAAACTGTCACGAATTCGTCGCTAATCTGTTACTACACTGCATTCTCCTTCCTCTCATAGCTATTAGCGACACTTTTTCTGTCACTGTTCTGTCACTAATATGAGTACTTCTTCCTCCCATAGCATTTAGTGACGCTTAATCTGTCACTAATCTGTCGCTAATGTGTCGCTAATTTGCATTCTCCTTCCTCCCATTCTTTTAGCGATACTTTTTAGTGTCACTAAGCTGTCGCTAATGTGTCACAAATTTAGATACTCCTTCCTCCCATACTTTTAGCGACACTTTTTAGTGTCACTATTCTGTCACTAATCTTCATTCTTAAATATGATAAACGTGATAGTAGTATCTCATAATCTGTAGGAGAATCCAAGTATAACATGTAATCGAACAACATTAACTTTTCATGAGACGAACGAACCTTGCAATCAGTAACTTATTATTCGAACAATATTAACAATATACCAGCAACATTTAATCGTTATACGCAGCAGTAAGTGGTCATAAGCAGTATTAACCTTTAACTCGAGCAGCACTAACCTTCGTTTGACAATATTAACGATTAACAACCAGCATTAACATAGCAGCATAAATACTCTTTCCAACAGTATTAACCTTTTATCATCATTGGAACCTTAGCAGTATTAAATAATGAAAGCATTATTAACATTAATCAAGCAGTAGAAACACCTTAGCATTCGACCTCAACAGCACGTTCCTTTTTGTATCATATTCCATGAGAGAATGAACCCATGCTACAGATCGACACCATCAGATCCAATAACAACCTGCTGCTTCTTATAAAAACGTTTGCCAAAGGACCCATGAAACCTTTTCTTGTCGACTTACTGCTTCATTGTAAATGTTCAAGAAACCCTTAAATAATAACAATGATTTACAATCATATTGCATACCCATAACAGGTAGATAGGATGATTATAAACACTGTTATAGCAATTTATCTTCAAAACCCCAGAAAACTTTTATCACAAAATGATTTCTTGAAATTTAAGGTTTTAGGGTTTCTTCAAAAACCTTGTAGATCCTAGATCAAGAGCCCACTGGCTCTGATACCTCCTGATGGAACCTAATAACCTGATAGGTTCTTTGATCGTTTATAGCTCGAGGTTGTTTAGACCTCATCTAGGATCATGATAACAAAGATAATAACATATATGCACAACGGAATTAAACATAAGAACAATGTTATCATCAACAAGGTTTTTCTTCATTATCATTCACTTCAAGCCCCAATTCTACTTTGATCAATAGTAGAACAGTTACATTAATAAACTGTGATAGGAATCATAAGATCCTTGAAGCTACATCACACAAACTAGACGTCTACATTTTCCCTTTTGATACACACATACATACGTTTTTCTGAGTATATACAACTACACGACCTAATGTCTCTTTATATAGTAGAGATCATCTAGGTTTACAAAGGATAAGAACAAATATAATTAGGAAACAAATAATATCTTCCTGACTTTTATCTTTATCTTCTATATCTTTTATCTTCTTAAGGAGATCTTTTAGAATCTTTAAAATCTTCCATCTTTTTGAAGAATTCCAGCTTTGCGTTTAAGTCCTTCTTGTTTTATTCTTTTATTTATTTTGTCTCATCAAATCAGTAATTCCCAACATTAAGTCTCATTCGTCTACTTTTAAAAGGTCATTCTCATAATATTTTTGTGTCAATCAATAAACGAATCCTATTCTTGTTTATTAAAAGTCGGTCTAATCTTTGTCATTAAACATATGTCTTGAGTCTTTCAATTATATCATTTATATTGTTGATTTTAAAACAATGATTGCATGTGTCTAGCATCTAACTTTCTCTTAAAGTGTCATACTTTAGAATACTAACACCTAAAACGCATGTCTAGTCTCCCAATAATATCTTGTTATATATATATATATATATATATATATATATATATATATATATATATATATATATATATATATATATATGTGTGTGTGTGTGTGTGTGTGTGTGTGTGTGCACTTGTCTACTAACTTTGTTTTGTAGCACACATATATATCTTGATTCCTTGGTAACCCAAACAAGGGGGAGTATACACCGAGGGGGAGCACTTGCAAGCATTTTACTCATTTAAATTGCATTCATCGAACGTCTTGAGTTCTGATGGAAATTCATTTGATCCATGGATCCGCTAGAGTCACTTTTCAAGGAATATAATTATCATAAGGATGCAATAAGCAAGGGGGAGCTAGGAGATATGTGGTTAAAAAGCATGGATTTGGTTAAACCGTGATGATAGAAGACTTCACTGGGATGATGCAAGCTCACCTTTATAGGAAGATAGGATTGGGGATTGTCAAATACGATGAAGGGTTTATTCATACTCCAAATACCTTACCTCCTCCACTTTATAGTCACCCTCAACCTTGAGGTCCTCTTCTCATACCTTCAACTTATATATTTGAAGTGCCTACTTTTCTTTCATACCTTCTTCTCATCTATCACGACCTCCACTTAACTATCCAAGAAACATAAAACCGCCTCAACCTTATTTCTCACGTTTTCTTTTCATTCCTCCAACCTATATACTTGGATCACCTACCTCTTCCTCATTCCTTTAACCTACACACTCGAAGTACCTAAATTCTTCTCTTGCCTACTTCTCACCTCTCATGACCTTTTTTAAACTATCCAACGAAACACACAATCACCTTCACCTTTATTTCTTATATCTTTTCCTCATACCTCAAACCTATATACTCGGAGCACCTACCTTCTTCTTAAACCTCCAACCTATATGCTCCAACCATTATCCCTATAATACCTTTTTGCTTCGACAAAAGGGGGAGAAGGGAGTGTAAACGAGTAACTTTTAAACTTCACTATATGTTATAGTTTACATAGTTTGTCATCATCAAAAAGGGGGAGATTGTTAGTGCAAATATTATGATATTTAATATATACGATCTCTTTATGTTTTGGTGATGAAAAACATGTAACTTGTAATACGTAACGTAAAGTGCGTAAGTTACTCGTAATCACAAATTATCAATGCATACTTGCATCCACGTCTCAAGTCTACATCAACATCGACATTTGTTTGCACCCGACGTAAATCACATAAGGTATGTACAAACAACATTAAACTTGTCGGATGATCAAAGAAATAAGTTTTTGTCTTAAACTTTATATTTTTATAAATATAACAAAACTATTTCTCAAAAATTATTTAGACAAATTATTTTTGAATTATAAAGAAATGTTTTATTTGGTTATTATTTTGAATTTCAAAATCTGGTCATTTCCCCCCTAAAACAAGTGTCACTTTCACCAGATTTCACCTTCACCACAAAAAGATAAAAACCGGAGCGTCTGTCGGAGCGGTCCCTTAAATAGGCCGGCGGCCCCCTTAAATACCAGCGGGCCCCTAATATATCTGGGACTGCCATTTTCTGACAGGCTGTTTTTCAGCTCCTATAAATAGTGGGTCACCTCCAACTATTTTCATAACCCTTTTGCACGATTTTCTTTCAGTTCTTTCTCTCTCTAGATCTCACTAAATCTCTCTAAATCTTTGATCATTCAACTTGGTTAATCTTGTTTAAATGTGATCAAATCTTCTATCCTTTCCTCCTTTCCTCAAGTGCAAGAGAAGAACTTTCGTCATCGCCAAGATACGAAGTTATGTAGTCTAGTTAGTTCATTTGTAACATTTGTTACATATAGATCTAGTCCATATCTTTCATTCTTGTGTAGTTGTGTAGATCCAGATAGTGTATAAATCCGAAAGTGTTGATGGTGTGCTCTCTAGTTGGATACTCGGGGAGTGAAGTAGGGCGAAGAGGAGCTTCGTGACTGAACCACTATAAATCACCATGTCGGTTTGCATTTTCTTTTACCTTTTTCTTTACTTATTTCTTTACATTTATCGCTTTACTTTTATACTTGCATTGTGCTTATGATTGTGTGAATGGTTGTGTATATATTGTTAGTTAAGGTTGTCTACTACTTTGTAGTTAATATTGTTGTTGAGTTTATATTATTAAGATATGTGCTAGTTGTTGTAAAACCTATTATCGACACTTCTCATATTACGTCTAACTTGATTGGCGATTTGATACAAAAGATTTAAAGTTTTTAAATGGAAACATATTCACCCCCCCTTCTTTATTTCCACAGTATCCTTTCTACACACTCACATTTCCCTAGACATCACTGCCAATATAATATCTTATGGCTAGTTTTCTAAAGCCTAACACGCACATCCATCATAAGAAGCAACATGATAAGGATCTACATATTAAGTTTCATGCAATCATAAGTAAATACTAAAGGATCTAGCCTAGCATGTTAAATAAAGAAGAAGAACAAGAATCAATCACAAAACACATAGACATATTAAGTGATTAAAGATAAATGAACTTCACTTGATTAAATCATGGATTAAAGGATGATACAATAGGGTTTTGAGGCCCTAAAAATGGTCTAACACCTGCTACACTCGAACTATTAAAGTTAGGGTTCGTCTCCCAAAAATTACACACTAAAAACCCTATGACGAGTTGGTATATATAGGAAAATAGGTCACGACGGCGTCGCAAGATTGCTGACATCGTCGCTTCGCCGAATCTTCTAGGGTTTATTTTGAGGCGGTTTATAACACCCTGTGTTTTCAAGTCATTGACGACGTCGATAAATCCACAATGTACCTTTTGTATTGTACGCGTTTGCTTTAAATCGTAAATGTTAAGCTAAATCGCGTAAGCTAAAAATTAGCGTTCAATGTAAACGGGCATCAAACGATTAAGCGTTTACATCAATCAAGTATTAAATAATTATTTTGATAATAATTATGGTCGTTGTTCATTTATTTTATTGGTTACGTAAATTTAATACGTTTCGCGACAAATTAAGTTTAGGCATACCCGGAACCACAAAAATAATTCTACGCTTCAACAAATACCCATATTTATACCCAATACCCAAAGTTTTATTAAAATTACCCAAGAAAATATTATCTTACACTTTGTACATTGGAAAATAAAACATTTCACAAATACTTTCAAGTAAATACCTTTTATTTAAAAGCTACAACTTGTAACTAGTAAAGTTTTTGCTAGATATTTTGTTAACTATCAAAAATCATCTAGAAACCCTTATCCCCCCCCTAACTCACGGCATAACAACATAAAGGAGACAAAGAGCACACAAAATGCACCACTTGGTCTTTGTACATCTTTTGCCATTAAAACCTAGCTAGAAATGTTTCTTTGACCAATGACAAGAACACATGATCCACAAAACCCTCACCATGTTTTCTTTGACTAGCAAATGCACACTTTTGACCACCTTATATATATATACTACTTGCATGCAAGATTTTGACACAATAAATTATCCAGTAATACATGTATACTAGTGATTCAAGCATAAAACACTTAGTAAAAATCAAACACACTCTCCCTTTTTCTCTCCTTAAGCTCACGGCTCAACCCTCCCCCATAAACTATCCATACAAAATTTATATAACCTATTTACATACACTCTCATATCATATCTAAGATACCTCAAAGTATTTTGAAGCCTTGATTAATTATTTACAAGTGTTGAAGCAAGAAATCAAGATTTGGGTTTTTATTTGGAAACAAGGGTTTTCTTGGTTATAATCTTGGGTTTAAAGTCTAAACAAGGGTTTAGCACTTATTTTTCATCATCCTACATCATCTCATTAAGGTTATCTTAAGCCCTTAACTTTTCATTTATATGATTATATGAATATGTGATGTTTATATAGTGAAATCACCATTAGGATATGTTTAACTTGTAAACATGGATTTTTCTTGTAAATATAGTTTTATGAACTTATACACATGTTTTATGGATAGTAATATGAAGTTATAAATGGATACCTAAGTATTTTACAATCTTAATTAAGCTTAAAAAGTGTTGATGTTAATTTGTGTTTATAAAAGTTTCTTAATATGTTTCAAGTAAAAGAAATACAAATGTCATGTTAAGGTTAATTATGGACCTATAGTAATGTTATATGATCATTAAAATAAGGATATAACAAGATGAGAAGACTTGTATACTTATGGTTATTATGTAAAAAGTATAAAGTGGTAAAACATAAAAACTAGGTCAAAAATAAACTTATGAAAATTATTTAAACATTCTGTCCAAAAGTGTTATAAAAATAGACTTATTTTATGTTTTTATAAGATAATACATTTCACGACGATTCCGAAAAGATAAGAAACTTGTCAAACGGATAAATAACGAAAAAGTTATGGTAAAAACAAGTTATACGATAAATAAACGGATTTATAAAATAATTTTTATAAAAACTTTTTTTATAAAAATTATTAAAACAGCAAGTGTGATATTTTTAACAAATAATACATATTTTTAGGATTCCAAAATGATAAGAATCAAAAATTTTCAATTAATAACTCGCGAGTTTACGACAATTAATACTTTTATAAAACTATTTTTATAAAAGTTACTATTCATGACAGAAAGTTACATTTTTCATTTATGTAAACCTATAAAATTATAGAAACTTTCAATAACGAGAATGTCCGTCAAATACATCGTTAAAAACGGAGCTATAACGAATAAAATACGCATTTAACGGTTTTTTAAAACGACAAGAAAAACGATTTAAATAAAAGTCCACGCTGATGTGAACAGTAAAAGTTTACTGTTCACCAGAGGTGTCAAATATCGAAAATTCCAATTTATGATAACTACGTCCTAATACGAAAAGATGGGCATAAGAAACTTAAAAATCAGGGCTTAAAACGCAAAGTAAATGCTAGTTTACTAAAACATAATTTATAAACGTTTTTACTTATTAAAACGTAAATTTAAACCAAAACCATTAGTTGGTATTGAACTATATAAGAATTATAATATGGTATCAAAGTACTATATTACTAGGGAGTTTTCATAATGAGCGCCCTCGGATGGCGTATCGTCGAGTTGTTGGATTTACGATTTTAAAGTGTCCTAATCCTCGAAACGTCATGTCATGACCTCTTAAATAATATAGCCCCGACGATAGTACATTAACACAACATAAAAATTGATTCAATGTTCGTTAATCGAAGTACATGGTACTTTATATACCAATGATAATTTTAGTTGCATTCCGATCTTTTAACGTGACCTTTATATCTGCGATATTTGGATATCAGAACTCAAGATGAGTTCATAGCCCCACTGTTTTTCCGATATCAATGATTTATAATTTTGTTTTAAAAATGAAACTGCAAGTATTTGATTACATGTTTGCCTAAGTTTGCGATACCCATTTAAGTCCAATGTCATGAACTGTCAATTGCATAGATTTAATTGGAGAATTAACATTATGTGAGCTGATGTTTATTTAATAATCTATTTGGGAAACGACCTCCCCGTTTTCGGGTGACTAGCTAACACTAGGAAACGAACGTAATAGCATGTCTAATTTAGCGATGTTTAGGGTAGACCATCCGTATTGCTAAAGTGGCAATATATATTTTTAATTGCAAGAAAGATATTCGACTTCCATTGTCATGAGCCTAGTGTAAAAGTACATCTAGTTTTTATGATGTCAGCATGTGTTGCATTATCACGAAAAGTCTTGCGGTCCAGCATAATATGATTTATCAAACCTATGAATTCACCAACATTATGTTGAAAGGTTTTTAAACAAGGTATTATCAGGAGATCAGTAAGCACAAGGTGCCAAGGATACATGGTGATTTTGTTTTGGAAGGTTCATGCTAAGATATGTTGTTTTAATGTGTAAACCGTAACTTTGTAATAATAATCATGAACAAGTAAAAGCATTCGGGTATATGGTATCAAATATTTTGTTAAATCCCAGTTTATCATTTTTAAAACGACTTTTTGGTCGTTCTATATATATCTTGTGTTATTGATCTATGAAGTAACACGCCACTTGAATTATATAACGTCCTCGTTGTATATGTAAAACATTAAATACGGGAATTTAAAAAGAATTAGAATGAGAAACTCCCCTGATATTTGTTCGATAGATTCTCCAATTTGCGTTTATGAGCAAGATCGTGTGTTGAGCAGCCGTCTTGAGGTTTCAAGACTCCAACACTTCAAGATTTCTAGATTTGTAAATTCTCCAACAATATTCATCGATATTTCCTTCATGGGGCCCTGTGTAAAATATAGGAAAAACATGTGCATTCCTATCTTGGTATCTACGGTTAATTTAAACTAAACTAAAACAAACTAAATACGGGTCAGACTGTAGATACGGCATATCAAGTAGATGAATACGGCGTATTCGCATAACTGACAATAATGTTTTTAAAGTGCATGAAAAATAAAGACTGATAACGTCCAGACATTCAATACGCCGTATGGTATGGGGCGGATACGCCGTATTAAAGTCTGGGAAGACATACTCGATAACAAAAATAAATAACATTCCGGATTGTCTCCCAGGAAGCACTTTTGTTTACAACGAAGTCTTTAAGTTAGACTTTTCTTCAGCTTCTCTTTTTACTCCAACTCATGCACGCTAATGTGCTCGCGTGTGAGCCATTCTTCCATTGACGGAACTCGGATAAAGTCGGGTCCTAGATTCAAAACTTCTTTGTAGAACCCCTTAAGCTTTTGGTATGCATGCGAGATTTTGTTTATCTTATCTTTCTCACTTACCTTTAGCAATTGTGGGATCTTGTTGCATTGTTCATTAGTGTGGTGTTTAAACTTTGGATGTGATCGCACCATATGGTAAGTTACTTCATTATCACCATTGTAAAGGGTAATAATCCCTTCAAACCGTTTTGTTTTAATCCCAACTTCCCTCAAGAATGGTTTGCCAAAAATAATATCGCCCATTTCATTATCACGATAAGCATCCATATCCTCTAAAACAGCAAAGTAAGTCATAACAGAAAAAGTTCCTACAAAGATAGGCACATTCATTAAGGTTCCTACAACATTATTCCCTTTGTACACCATCTTATTTTTCATTATTGAATTATGAAATTTTCTTAACATCATGTTGACATACAATAATAGGAAAAAATTAACGTGAGTAAATTCAAATCCTATCATGCATGAAAACTTTAAGTTGTGAGCACAATCTATATGGATCTTCTTATCATTATCACAATAACTAGGGTAATCATTAATTCCAGTATCAAGATCTTCATCCCTAGTTCTAAATTCCTCAATTATCTCACCTTACTTAATGGTGGGCATTAAATCATCTCCTTGATTTCTTCTAAGCTCAAATGGTTCATTTAGATCATTTAATTCAATGTAATCTTCCGAGAAAGGGTCTAATGATCTATTTAACACCAAAGTCTCTCCCATAAGCCTAGCTTCTAAATCAAGCTCCATTCTTTCTCTCAAACTTAGCATATAGACCCTCTTAATTATACTACTAGCAGGTTTAACACTTTTGAAAATAATCTTTTCTTCCCCAACCCTCAAAGTAATCTTTCTTTTGTAAACATCAATCTTAGCACGGGCGGTAGACAAAAATGGTCTTCCGAGGATCAAGGGTACTTTGACATCCTCGGGCATATCAAGAATTATAAAGTCTATTGGGAAAGTAAATTTACCAATTCCTACTAGTACGTTTTCAGCTATTCCTTTTGGATATTTCACAGTCCTATCTGCCAATTCCACTGTCAACCTAGTGTGAGCTAATTCGCCTAATCCTAAGTTAAGGTAGGTCGAGAGAGGCATAACACTAACGCTAGCTCCTAAGTCAACAAGGGCGTTGTCAAAACAGAAATCATTAATAAAGCAAGGTAAAGTGAAACTTCCTGGGTCTTTCTCCTTTCGGGGTATGGCGTTGTTGATATGTGAAGCTCCATAAGCTTCCGTGAATTTTGGTCCATAATTCCCCTCTTCTTCACAGTAATGATTATCCAAACGACTTGGAAAAGGAACCGTCGTTTGTCTCGACTTGTATAACAATGTACTGTTCTGTCCAGTGGATACGGCGTATTGGTTTGATCCAATACGGCGTATCGAGTTTGAATCAGCTTTAATAGTGGTTGAAATCGACTTGACTTGGTCTCTCGGGTTTGTTTCAGTTGAGCTTGGTAGGCTTCCAAATCCTCTCTCCTGTAGTACCTTGCTCATTTGCCCGATTTGTATTTCTAAAGTTTTGATCGATGCTCCTTGGTTCCTTATGGCAGCATCTATCGAAGCTCAGATTTCTTTGATCATTTAGAGTTTTCTTCGTGTCTCTTTGCTGATTCACTCATGAATTTGCTCAGGGTTTCTTCCATAGATTGCCTTCGTTCTTGGAACAAAGGATTGGCGTTGTTCCTTTGATAGTACCCTGGAGCAGTTGCTCTATATCCCCCTCCTTGAAAAGGTCCACCAAATTGCGTGTAGTAAGCTTCTTCTAGGGTTTTCCCTTCTTCTTTTTGTGGGCAATCTTTGGTGTAATGGGATCCTTTGCATTGCTCGTATCCAACTTGAGCAGCATAAACATTTTCATTCACTTTCTTGATCTCTCTCCTCAGATTGTTCAGTTGTGCTTGTATTGCAGCCAGTCCGTCAGAAGTCTCAATACTTTTTCCTCTAGATGTTCTATTGTGCCATTTTTGAGAGTATTCAGCCATTTCTAGGATGGCCGTTTTGGCATCTGTAGCAGTCTTAGTTGGAACGGTACCTCTTGAGTCAAGAATCTGTCGTGTCAGAACATCCAACCCATTGTAGAACAAAATCACCTCCTGCATCTCAGTCAAATAGTGTTGAGGACACTTCATCAAGAGTTCCTTAAAGCACTCCCATTCTTGATAAAGGGTTTCATCCGGCTCTTGCTAAAAGTTGTTGATTTCCTCAATTTTCTTCGTAATTCAACCAGGTGGGCAGTATTTGTTCAAAAACTTAGTTTTAAGATCTTCCCAAGTTTTGATTGAACCAGTTGGTTCATTTCTTAGCCAACGGCTTGCGGCTCCAGTTAAGGATATAGGGAAGACTCGGAGAATTAGTTGATCCACAGTGATGTTAGGAACATGGAATAAGTCAACTATTTCGAGAACTTTCTCAATGTGTTCATTTGCATCCTTATTATCTGAACCGCTAAATGTGTTCTCTCGAAGATTCTTAAGAAATTGTCCTTTCAGTTCAAATTGATCTTTGTTATTAATTTTAGGCCTAGGGACTCCCGATCCATAGTCTATTCGGGTCTTGCTCATGTATTTCTCCATGGTTTCCGCCATTTCTTCCTCTTCTTCTTCCTCCGAGTATTCTTGGTCAGAAAGTAGATTGAAATTCGGTGATCTTAATTCGTCAAGACTTAGAGTCTTGAAGTGTCTCCTTGATGATCAAAATTCTCGTTCAGGATCTTTGTAAGGTGTAAATAGTTCGTTCGTAGAACTCCTTGTCATGCACTACCTGAAACAAGGGATAAAAAATCAGTAGGATTTGTTCCGAAGGAAGGTGGAAAAAAATTGTATGAAAATCAATTATTTCAGTTTCTGTTCCAGACAATCGATACGCCGTATCCAATGGAAATGGATACGCCGTATTAATCTGTTGGGATGAATACGTTGTATTGGACAGAGAACTGGATACGCCGTATCCAATGGAATTGGATATGCCGTATTCAACTTTTGACCAGAATAGTGTATTCAAGAAAAACAATTAAATACGCAAACAATTAAATACAAATATACAAGCAAACAATTAAAGGCAAATATATAGAATATACAAGAATATACACTAATCTAAATTACACTAATCCTAAGGGTTAGATCTAATCTAGTGTTAAAAACCAAAAGATCAAATAAAAATCAAGATTAATTTTAACTCCCCGGCAACAGCGCCAAAAACTTGATGTGTCGTTGTGTGGTGTATATTTTTATGATTCAAGTTTTAAATTTATATTTTGCCGACTTAACCAAAAACAACACTTTAACGGGCGGTGTACCCGATCGGTAGTAGTTTCGTGGTAAGTAGGTGTCGAACACATGGAGTGAGGTTAAATCTATCAATTTAATTAATATCTTGGTTGTCTAATCTATGTTAATTCTATTCTAATCTAAACCTATGTTAAACCTATATCAGTCTAAATCCTAATTCTAATAGAAAATGAGGGTTTTCAGCCTTAGAGACTAGCACGGTTTGGTTGGTGACTCTAATCAATTCAAGAAACTGTTACCCACACAAGCTAATAGACAAAAGATAAAAGAGTGGTCGAACCTTATATAAGAAAACTATATTAACCATTATTAATCTGATTAGAACGTTGGTTTGTTTATTAAGTGCAATGATTTCTTCTCTCGAGGTGGCATATCATTCTTAAGACTTAGGCGTTACATCTTCCTAAGACCTAGACACATTAATTCTGTCATAATTAAAGCATCCACATAAAGCATCCTTATTTTCTGATTATAATCTATCTTAGGGATTAAAGCAATGGTGATCTTGTTAAACCCTAGCTCATAGAGACTTTACCCATTTACCGCTTAATGGCAATCTATACACTAGTAGTCCACTTGTCTAACTATCCATTGGAATCAGAACGTTATTTGTTGAATTATCTAGGTCACCTGCTAGTCAACATGATCAATAAACCATCGGCAATATACAATTAACTAGTTAAGCCCAAAGCGTATCCTAGACATAGACTTAGAAGGACAATATTTGTGTAACTATTATTCTAGATGTATAAGTTACTATGTGGAGAGCTATCCCAGACTCTAGATCCCCTTGGTCCGCTTCACTAGATCTAGTTGAATGATAGGTCGCATACAAAAGCGCGTAAACAAGTATAAATTGATAAACATAAACAAGCACTCAACGATAAATCAAGAAATCGATATAAACAAATACCAAACATTCAAATCTTCATAATCATGGCTAATACCCGAAGGTATTAGCCTTCAAACGTCATAATAAATACAAGAGCAATTATTTAGCCAAGGTAAACTAACTGAGTTAACGAATGATGCCAAAAACTGAACGATTACAAAAGTATATGGAATTACACAATGTCTCCTATGAAATTCAATACGTTGCTCGACGTCTTCTGCTCTTTTTCTCCTCTGAAAATCAACTTTTGTGGTTTAGGTATCGAGAATATGATTTAGCACACTTAAAACTCATTTTTGATTTTTCTATTTATAAGGTCTGGAAGTCGGTTCGATACGGCGTATCCAAAGGGTTGGATACGGCGTATGGGGATTTCTTAAAACAGGGACCACGTTTGATATTTTCTAGAATATTATATTGATTCCATATGTTGAATACGGCGTATTGAGTCCTCTGGATACGGCGTATTGGTCTTTAATCTTCTATGGTCTTTGGTGAGTGTAGGCACGAATACGCCATATCTTCTTGATGGATACGCCGTATTGGTCTTCAGAATAGTAATCTTCAAAATAACTTCATTTAAGATCCAGAATGCGCGCCTTTTGCTACCTTTCATCAATTACTCCATAATTACTGCAATTCTCAAATATAAATGATTAAGTAACAATTCTTTGTAATAACTATACAAAATGGGTTAATATCGTGGGATAAATGATGCTATAATATAGACGTTATTTGATGTTATCACCCATATGTTATAATTTATTATACACCCGAGAGAAAGAGAGAATCCCAAACACTTATGTGAGGTGCTATGATATGTGAGAAATCACATATCCATTTTATACTAAAAATGACCCTAAAATGATCAAATTGTGCAAATTATGCTTGTATATTGCTTGTTTTGTCATTTGTGATGTGTAGGGACGGATATTGCAAATATCACAAGAAAAGAGCCAAAACCGAGCAAAAATGAACACGAGAACGGATAGAGTGTACAAGAGCCAGAAGTTTTCTAGCAAATGGACCACTAAAGTCAATAATGGTCAAACCTTGGTCAACTACAAAAAGACAAAATCCTTGAAAATACCCAAATGAGCCTTAATGTTAAATCAATCTCACCATAAGTCCTTGAATACATAACACCGTTAGTCCTTTAATTCTTATGACTAACGGTCATTAAGTATAACCATAACCCTTTTTAACCAAAACCATTTAACCGAGCCCATTATCTTTTTTATGAATCGAGCCCAAGAAAACCCTCATTTCACCGGGTCAAACAATAAATAAGAAAAGAAAAAGGGGCGGGTAAAAACACTGTTCACCGTCCCCTTCCTTCTTACCCTGCACACTCGTACACCAAATTCACCCCCACTTAAATGGTACTTACCTTTGTTTCTAGAAGCTCTGACACCATCTGACACTTAGATGTCTACGCTGGCGATCCGGAGCTATTCTATTGGATAATATGATGTGGTGATCAAATCAATGGTTCAGATTAATGGATTAAAGGCGATTAGAAACCAAGGGCTATGATTAGATGAAGGAGGAGCGTCCCTGGATCTAGAATCATCTCCTCATGGTTATAAATAGAGCTCTCCATTAATCAGAAAAGGCAACTAGGAGTAGAAGTAGCTTAGAGTAGATTTAGCTTTTAGCTTGTACGTTTTTAGCTTATGTTCTTTAAATTCCATGTAATTTACCTTTTTAAGTATTGTAATCCTTTAAGTTTTCAATAAAATTCAGTTTCATTTAATTTCATGTTTTAATTCAAACTCTTCCTTAATGCAAATCTGTTTAAATACGTCATAAGCTCTCTATAAGCTCCCATAAGCTGCTCTTACTACTTTAGATTGTTATTCTCAGTTAAGCTTTTAAAAGCTTAACTAAGCTTTGTTAATGCTTTATTACCTTTCCAAATTTACCTCAGCTTGAAATGGAAGGGAAACCAGATTTGGATGGGTTTCCAAGACCACACCAGCTTATCCTAGGATAAGCTGGAGCTTGTTGATTATCTCATAAGAGCATTTTATAGCATTGTTTGTGCAAAGGCTTATGTAAGTTTTCATTTTCCTTTTCTAGCTTTAAATCTACAAATTTGTTTAATACTGCTTATTCTCTGCTTATTGCTGTTTAGATTAGCTTATTGTAGCTTAATATAGTTGTTATATGCTATTTGTGTTCATTTGTTAGTGTAGAATTTAGTTTTCATACATGTGTTCTAAAATAGTTGAAAAAACAAAAAATAATATCATAATATTTAGCTTATTGTTTATGCTTTATACCTAGTTAGAAATTTGTTCATTAAGTCTTAGTTGTAGCCTTAACACCTCTGGTATTTAGATTTTGAGCTTTATCTTTCAGAAATTATAGCTAAAAAATAAGATTTAACTTTCTAAAGGAAGTGTTTTAGACAGGACATATTATCCAAAATTAATACAGTCATGATCCCTTTGGTCCCTAAGTTGATTTTGAACCTCATTTTATAGTTTATAAGATTAGGAATTTTATGCTTTGTTAAGTTTAATCAAGTTTTTTAAACAGTTTTTTGTGTATATGTTTGAATCCTGAGAGCATTACACCTCAGATTTATAACATTTTAGTTCAAGAATTGTTCTAGAGCTGTTTTTAAAATGTATAACTTTGCCTATTGTTTGGTGTTTATATAAGTGCTAAAGTAAGTCCTCTAAGACCTGCATTTTGATATACAGTTTTGGCTTTGAAAAACTTATCAACTGTATCAGTAGGGTAATATAGACAAATAGCCTAGTTTAAGCTTAATTTTCAGATGGTAAAAGTAGTTATTATGTCTTGAAATTCATAGCACTAATTGTTTATAGGTTAGTTTAGATATGTTTAAGCTTAGTTTGCATTAAAAAGCTTATTTGCTTATCTATTTTTAAGTCTAAAAGTAGTACTTTGTCTTTTTATTCAATAACCAAAAGTAGAGTAAAATGATTTATCAGCTTTTTCAACTAGCTTTTTCATTGATCTTTTAATTTTCAAAAGCTGTTTTAAGTAGCTTACAAGTCAAGGTTTAAGCTGGAATAAGCCAAAAGTCCATAAGGATCTATTTGCTTAGAGAAAAATAAGCTCAAAAGTGCCTTATGGGACTGTTTGGTTAACAATTTATACCAAAAAGCTCAGTTGAGATTTTTAGCTTATTGTTTAATTTTTAGCCTAAATCCTGCTTATACTTGCTTATTAGGGTAGTTTTAGGTTAGTCATAGCTTATTTGAGTTGGTCTTAGCTTATTTTAGCTTATTAATATAATTGAGTTTGAAGAAAAAGTAAAAAAGGGTTAAGTGTTGTTGTTTGTTTTAGAAGCTGATTTCCAGCTTATTTTTTAGATTTAAAAAAATTGCCTTTTTAAAAATTGCTTATTTCTATTAGTTTTATAACTTTGCTTTTCAATGTTTTTGCAAAATAAGAAAAAAGGGAACGAAGGAAGTCATGGGTAAGCAAGGCTCGAACCCATGACCTCAACCTCACACTACCCTTTTATAAACCTCAACACCACTCACACTCACCACAGCGCCCTTGGGACTTTTACGTCCTAAGGTGCATTCTTATTTCTTTTAACACCTTTTTGAATTCTTTTTATAAAAAGCACTTCGTGTGCTTATTAGCTTTTTCCCGGCTTATTAAGTTTAGCTTTTTAGTTTTTTATAATTTTCCTGCATTCTTTGTTACCTTAGCTACTTTTAGAAATTTTCTTAGATTTTTAATTCAACGTTTAGTATTTTTAATCATTTATTTTTATTAAAAACTTTAAAAAATTGAAAAATAATCAAAAAAATAAAATTCTCTTTTATAAAATTTTCTTTTATCATATTTTAGGCTTAGGATTTAAATTTACTCTCGTAGGGTTAAAAATTTACAATTTCACTTTTTAAATAACGGGCTTTGATTCCCGTTCTCGTTTTCTTCATTCTTTAACTTTAAGAGCTCTCGATTTAAGATTTCCTTAGCCTTTTCTTATAAGTTAGTAAAATAGGATTAGGAAAAATAGAAAAATCATTTTAGGTTTAATTTTTTATAATCTGAGTTTTAATTGTCGCGTTTTCTTTATTTTCCGTTAACGTCTTTATGCTTTCATCATCGTTACTTGCTTACTTGTTTTCGTGCATTTATTTACTTGTTATTTATATTTAGTAGGACTTAGAAAACCAAATCAAAAATCTTTTAAACCATTCAAAACGCGCGATCACGAACTTAGCCGATTTTCAATTCATGCTTCGTCGAGGGAAAACGACCTGGGAGGTTTTTGAGATAACTTTGGTTAAAAGTTTGTTTCTAGAATCCGACGGAGAATACTTACTATACTATTATTGACCTATCCTTATACTATATATATAGCGTATTCGGAGTGGATCATGCTAGTGTATATTTTCCGTGCTTTTAATTACGAGGTTTAGAAGGTTGTGTTGTAGAATATTTTTAAAGAGTAGGTAAAATGACCCCTCATATTGTTATTGTCTAGATAAAAAAAGCCCATTTGCTTGAGGATAAGCAAATCCCAAGTGTAGGGGTATTTGATGAGGTGTCATTTTATACACTTTTTTGGGGTCGTTTAACCCCCAAAATCGTGTGTTTATGCCCAAAATAGGTACTTAATCGTTCCTTTTTAGGTATTTCTCATTTGGAAGACATTTGGATGAATTACACGTGACTTGGGCTCATTTGGAGAAGAAACGGACGAGATTACGAACCAACACCAAGACTCTTGAATATTTGAGCTTACAGAGCCTAGAGACGGCGTCACAAGCTATACACGACGCCGTCACGACCCATCAAGTGATGGCGTCACAACATTTCATGACGGAGTCAGCCCGCACCGACTTAAACGCAGATCTAGAAGATTCTATTTATGACGGCGTCACAACTAAAATGCGACGCCGTCGCGTTGTTTTTCTTATATATACAAACCCTAATTTAGGGTTTTGAGGGTGTAACTTTAGAATAAAAAGATGGTACGAACCCTAGTTCGTTTAGCAACTGTAGGAGACGATTTTGGGGCCTAAAAACCATATTGTACTTCTTCCAATTCATGTTTTAATCAAGTAAGGTTTACTTAATCATTCAATATGTCTATGTGTTGTTTGATTTATTGTTCTTGCTTTATCTTTAACATGCTTGGCTAAACCTATTATTATGTTTATTTATGATTGTATGAAACCTAGAATGTAGATCTTAGTGGTGTTGCTTCTTTTGATGGATGTGCACGTTGGGTCTTAGAAAATCAGCTTTTGTCTGTATCGCTGTTGATATGTCTAGGAAACGTGATTGTGTAAAAAGGATACCATCGGGTAACAGTCTTCATACTACCTTGCCCCCTAATATGGTTGATCCACTTTTAATATATTTCACATGCCTAGTGTAACTCCTAGGGCCGGTAGTCTTCAACTAACATTACTTGGTGCTTACTCTAGTGTGCTTGCTAAGTATACGACAAGTTCGTGTAATTCGTTCATGGTTTAGAAAATAGTTACACGAATCATCACAAGTGTGACAAGGCAACAACACTAGGAGAAGCAATCTAGGAAGTAATACATGATTAACTAAACACAATCTTTTATCTTATTGTTATCACCAGTAGCTTAGAATTATATTTAGTTTAAATAGCTAAAACCAAACCACCTCTCCAATATATGATTTACTTGCTTTCCATAAAATACAAAAATACAAAAAGAATCCTCCCTCAACCCTTAGAATTTTGTTAGACCGTGATCAAGCCTTCCCAACCTATTCCTTGAGTAAATGATAAACAACCCCGAGTCTTGCCTATACTACACTACAACGATTAGGTGCACTGCCTAGGGAGTTGTAAAACTTCTCGTGTAGAAGTCCTATTACGACCGCACATTACATACTTTATTGGATTTTATATTCATTATTCACAATATTTTAAAATGTTTGATAATGAGTTGAATTGCTCGCGCTTCGCTGCGGGGCATTTTTTATTGATCATTTTTTATCATAAAGGTTTCTTCGAACGGGTCGACGCTAACAAAGTTGCAAAACACCCTCAAAACACGTAAAGAATCTAAAGCATATGTTGCCTTGATGTTGGTCGTTTTTACACGCGTTTATCAAATTAACCCTCAAATGTATAATATATTTATAAAACATATACGTATACGTAAGCTAAGTATCATACAAATTATTCTTAAGAAAGAATAAAAAGTAATCAACACGGGTATAGTTTTCCTCAGCGAGAGGTGAATGGAAATCAATGTTCAAGTTGTAAATCGAGCTTGATTTTCTTTTAAGTTCTTGGTTTTGATTTTAAACTATTTTTATACTAAAAATTAAAGTAATATTAATCCTAAGATTTAAAACTACAAGATTATACTAAAATTGATCTAAAAGATATAAATGACAAATATGCTTAAAAAGAAATTAATGACTAATATGCTTGCTAAGTGACGTGAAAAGTTCATCAAGTGTGAATTTAGGTTTATTAACGAATTAATTTTCTTAGAAAAGATAATTTTCTCACAACGTTGGTTTAAAAAAATCTCTCAAAAAGATATTAATTACTAGATGTATAGTTTTACAATTTCTCCGGCTTTTAGTCATTAATTGACTATAAATCTAAATAATCCAAAAAATTATTAATTGACTAAACCATTTTCAAACTATAAATCTAAATAATCCAAAAAATTATTAATTGACTAAACCTTTTTCAAATCCACATTTAATTCCCAAATCACTAAATCACTCAACAAGCACTAATTAAACTACTTGCTACTCATAATGATAAAATAAGCAAAACTAAACATTTTAAAAATAAGCTATACTAATTAATTGAAAAAGGGTAGAAAATGGAACCAAATTGAAGACCCGTAATTAAACGTAAACCACCCGATTTATTTAGCTAAAACAAATAGTCAAATTCGGTCTAGCTAAATAAATCCTTAAGCTCCGCGCCTCATGAGTTGACCGGTACCAAGAACCACACAAACATAAACTGTTAATAATAAAACAGTTATGACAATCATTTAACCAAATTGCACTAATTCTGTTGTAGCCCAACTAATATGATTTCTACAGACCAAAGAAAGCCCAAAACGTGCAAATCAAATCAGACAAGCAATTGGACCAATTACAAACTATGGCCCAACAAACTTAAACTAAGCCCAATGAGTATTCTACAACTGAACAAACGCCCCTATTGCAACCAACAAATCAAAAGCTTCCGAATCGGAAAATACTTATTAATTCTAATTAAAGGAAATTTTACAAAGCAACCACTCAATTGAATAAGCACTAAGAAATCAAAACTAAGCTAAAAACCTTTATAAACTACGTAAAAGACAATTAGAAAAACCATCACTTAACTCATAAAATCTAGATGAGATCTAATTGACTAGTCGAGGTGATAACCGAATAAGCTCATCTAAAGCTAAGTGAGTCTTAGACCAAAACAGAAATAATCAGCTCTCTAACATCGATAATAGATTAACATAGAATAAGCACTTAAAAGTAAATCGAATCTCATATAAGCTAACTAAGAAATCGTAAAGCCAAATACTATTAATCCGAATGAAACTTTACGCTAAACCATAACCGAATAAGCTATATCAAAGTTTATTTGAAAACATGAAATAAGCTGAGAAAACGAATAGCTAAATCATATTAAGAGAATAGCTTAAGCTTGATAGCTTATTAACAAGCTCATTTGTCACGACTTATAAAAGAAAATGCACGATCTAATCGCATAAGCTATGAGAACGCTTATTTGAAAATAAGTCCTAAAAAAACTAATAAGCTAAATGTGAAAAATAAGTCCTAAAAAACTGTCCTTTCCATCAGCTGTATGCTTCAATTTATAGCCAAAAGTGAGGTGAGGGCATAATCGTCCTTTTAAGTGGCCAACCAATAGGAGTTATAGATCGAGGGACATTTTAGTCATTGTCATCCACCGCCTCAATATTAAATGCCAATCATTGGCTTGACCTTGGATGCCAGCGAATTCCAATTAGATCCACCAATCATTGAGTTTCACGTGGCCTTCTTTTTCTAATTCTTTCCTTTGCATATGAAATTTTGAAATGAGTATTACAAAGCTTTGCCATGCGCCAATTTTTAATTCGCCCATATCTACTAGTGCTAGGTCACATGTTATTTTTTGGATTTAATTTGAAGAACACGTGACTTGATGTCACGATTGCGTCACCATATCAATAAACTCTTATATTTTTTTTAATTTCTTTGTTAGGCTATATTGGGCTTGGCTGGTCCGGCCCATAAAATGGGTCACGGGCCGGCCCATTAAAATCCGAGAGCATAGTTGGATTCGTTTTCTCGCGCTCTTTCTACTGGTATGCTCGGGAACTTTTCACGGCTTCATCTTAGCTTGAGTAATAATTAGACTTGACCAAATTGAGCCTGATAATTCTCGTTTTTGCACCGTTTTCAATCCTTTTACCTGCAAGACATAAAAATACCAAACAAACATATTTGCAAGATAATTATTCATATTTTAACTTTTTTAGTCCGATTTATAGTGTTTTACGGGTTATAAATGATGTGTATTTTAGCACTCATCAAATTCCCCCACACTAAACCATTGCTGGTCCCACACGCGATGTAAATTAAACAAAACCGGAAATAAATAATTTTATCCCCTTTTAACTTATAACCCCTCACAATCAAACAAGAACAGAAAAGGTCCATTAAAGGGTTCAAAAATCATTTAATTTCGCAAGCACCCCAGCTTTACCCTTTTTTTAATGTTTTTTTTTATTTTTTTATTTTTATGATTTTCATAATTTCCAACTTATTCATGTGTGACATAATGTAATGCTTTCATTATTCATTGATAACTTTTAGGATCACGGAACAAAAAGCACTTAAAGTGTCTAAAAAGATAAATTCATCGTCCCCGATTTTCACCTCTTCAAACCAAGCTTAAAAACAAGATCATTGCAAAATACAAGTTATGATGCTAACACTACTCATAAAAGCTAATTGTGTACTTACTTTTCCTCCCTTATTCCTAATTTTGTATCTCAAGATTTTATTTAAGTCATATACCCGAAGGCTCTTTAAGACTTTTATTTCGATATTTATTAATTCCAAAAATAAAGCGTAACGGTTAAAAACGCAATAATTAGCTCTTAGCCCTTTTTAAAAGATCAAATGTCATCAAGATTAAAGTCCATATCGAGGCGACTAAAATTTGGCTTTTATTAGATTACTTAAGTAAGGTACCATTCATGTCATATACCCTTAGACTCTTTAAGACATAAATGGACCAATATTATTTGCACCATATACCCTAAGGCTCTTTAAGGTACAAACAAGACAAAAATTAAGCAACAATATCCATTCCATATACCCTAAGGCTCTTTAAGGAATAAGCAAAATATTTATTAATGTGATACATATAGTATGCCAAATTAAGTATTCCTGATGTGTACTCATCTTAATCACAAAGGAACTAAAGAAAACTTCTATTAACTAATTATTAACCAAAAAACCGCTCAACTCTATTTATTAAACAATTATATATAAATGTGAAATAATCTAATGGGAGAAAAAGCCACAATTAACACTTATGAGCCTTAAAGAAATCCAACTATTCTATGTTTAACATCAAAACTTATACTCTACTCTATCATTTCTTGTTCTTCACAATTTAAAATTTCTAATAAAGAAACTCGTGAATACTTAGCCTAACGAATTAAGATCGACACTTTAACAAGTCACATTGACTGGCAACAATCTCAACTCTAATAAATTGAACTTCGCATATTTAAAATCATATATGGGAACTTACAAAGTCTTGACTTTTTCAAGCTAGACTTGCGTTTTATAGCTCCTTGTATAAAAGATTAGCAAAGATAATCTATTTTCAGTTAAGGAGAAAACTAAGATATAAAATCGGTCGGGTCAAAATTTACTTTTTATTCTCACCAACGAAAAACCTACATTCGTGTCAAAACACTTATTATTATTATTATTATTATCTTATTTTATTCAACTAACTATTTATATTTTTCAACATTTTTCTACACACATTTTTACTCATATATGAACAATAAACTAGATATTAAATTTTTTTTATTTTTTTTGGCGAAAACGGGGTTGCGAGGGACACAGCAAGGCACAGGTAAGATCACATTTCGATAGAAATCCCCCCTACACTTAGAATGGAACATTGACCTCAATGTTTAAAAATGTCGGGTTTTACCCCCACACTTAGGAATGAAAAAGGCAAATGCAAAAAAAAAACTCCAAGTGTGAAAGGGGAAACACAATATATATATATCTTAAGGAATCCTGGAAAAACAAAACCACATACCATAGAAAGAAACACGCCCCCACACTTGGGCTATAAAATAACACACTCACTTATTAATCAATAAAATAAAAAGAAGAAAAGACACGGGTTGTGAAAAACCTAAAAATCTCAACAAGTGTAAAATTACCAAAATACCCCTAATGCAAGAAAATTTCATAAAAGCTTAAATAAAATTCATTTAAAGGTTAGAAATTATAAAAATGCAACATGTGACAATTATGGAATTTTTGTAAGTTTAAAATACTTTATATTATGTAAGAAAAATAATTAATAATTGTATATATAAACTTTAGCCGAAATTAATTAATATTTATGTAATTATAAATTACAAATTAAAGCAAATTAATTAAGGATAATATACAAAATATTTATGCAAA